>JAPMOR010071729.1:85065-107623 GCA_026543865.1 Argiope aurantia
ATATATATATATATATATATATATATATATATATATATATATATATAATCAAAATACAAAAGTTGTATTTATTTTATATAGTTTCTTTAAAATGATTTAACTATTCATTAGGTAAATTAATCAATATATAACTAAAAACAATTCAACGGAAAATCATCTTGATACAAGCATTCTTTTGAATTTATATTTAATTACTCATTCATTGTCATTTTATTTTGCCTCGAGACTTTCCATTAAAACGGTTATATAAATTATCCATACAGGAAATGAAACATAATTTTGAATAAAAGCTAAGAGAGCTTGATAAATGCAATCGCATAATTTCAGATTATATCATATTTCCGATGAAAAATAATAAAAAATTACTGAGATTGCGATGCTAAATTGTTTTAAACATTTACAATATGGATTTATTTTAAATGCTTTTGCTCATTTTATTTTCATATGTATCTTGTTCAGAATGTTAACAAATAAATTAGTTATGCAGCCTTTCTTCCCTTCTACTTTTTTTAAGAATTACTATTATACAATTAAATGTCAACTTTTGTTCTTGTTCACTTCCTTTCTATGTTTAAGACTTTTTTATGTAATGTTTCTTCCTTGTTTTACTATTGCTCTTTTTTATATCCAGAATACAATACATGAAAGCATATAAATAAAACAAAACAATCTTTTTCTCTATACAAATAACTGTTTTCAATAGATTAAAACATGAAAGCTTTGTATGTGTTATATTATACCAAATTTATAAAATATCATTTGCACAATTCTGTAATTTTATAATTATTGATTCAACAAAAAAGGGCAATAATTCTTTTATAAAATGCTTAAAAATAATGAAATTGAAATTTGCTTTATAGAGATGAAAGTGCAGTACGAAACAGTTGATCCTTAGTATAGCAATAAGTAAGATTTTAATCACTTTCTTTATCTACAAATCACTAAGAAGAATGCGTAGATGTCTATCCTTTGGCTCTCTAGAACAAACATCAGTAATAGAACAACCCATAAAATCTGATATAAATCTATAAAATTTGAAATATATAAATTGATTAAAGTAAAAATGTATATGCAGTAATTTCATTGAAATAGTTGAATGCAAATATATTTAATTAAAAATTAAGAAATATTGTAGTGATTCTCAAAGATAGCTTAGAAAAATATTATTTTGAAGCAATAATTTTTACGCTTTCTAAAAAAATCTTAATATTATTTCTTTTTTCATTAATACTATTCAAATTAGCGTGCAATTTTTTGCAGAAATCTGACAATTTCAAATACATTATTTCATTAAAGATATTAGTGTTACAATGAAATTTACTGAGTTTTCTTTATTTCATCAAAATTGCATGAATGTATTTTATTCTGAAGTGTGAGGAAGAAAGATTAATTTTATTACCTATATAGGTTTTAAATGTAATCAGAAAGTGGAACTGATTTGACAATATTTAAAGATTACATGAACATTTAAAATTTCAATCACAAAATGATGCTAGTGGACTCGCATCTTTAGGAAGGTCCTTCTACAAAATAAGTGAATAGGTAAAAATTATATTTATATCCAAATTTGGACTTAAAATACTTTATTGTAAAAACTATTGAGATCAAATTACGTATAAGGTGCTTAATTTTAATCTTATGAAAACATACCAATTATTTTTGTGTACAATATTGCTTGAAAATAACTATATTATTTTTCATTTTGCCATTGCAAAGAAAATCACAGTCTGAAAAACTGAAATATTGTTAAGATGGTATGCAAATTTATATATATATATATATATATATATATATTGATACTTTTAGAATTTATTGAACATGAGGAAAAATGCAGGGCGGTTATAATTCAAGTCTCACTTTCAAAATTCTGTAAAAAGAAAACGACTGTTCAGAATAACTTCAAATTCTCATGAGGCTTTCAATGAAGGATCTCACCCTGATTATGAATCTCTTTTACAAGAAAGGCGATAGTACTATAGCAGCCTAAAATGGTATGACAAAAGACTGTGCCTTGAGCATGGTTCATAAAATTTTATCCAAAAATTTTTTTGTTCAAATAATTTATTTATAAAATGTTATAGTTTATTTAAATAATTTTTTTATTAATTTATTTTTATTTAAAATTAATAGCTAGATTATGTATGAACGATTATCACCAAAAATAAATCATATTGACACTATTCAAAGAGTTCACATCACAACTATGACCTCGATGTTTCTATACGTCCATATTGCATTTCTTTCATTCCTGCCAACAGTCATGAATAAAAAAAATATGACATTGCTTTGAATATTTACTACTGTTAATGGAAATTAGATATTTTAAAAATGTGTTTCATTCAGAAGTGTGTTCTACATATTAAACTGATCATACATGGCCCAGATATGTATTTATTAACTAGAGTTTCTTTAAAAAGTAGAGAAATTGCATATTGAATAGATTCTGAAAAAGAAATCGTCTAATACTTTAGTGTACAATTGGTAATATTGGTCGATACAATTGGTAATAAATTAATGCATGATAAAATTCTTAGATAAAAAAATTAGGCCTTTGATCAGAAATTAAATACGAATCAAATTAAATTTGTTCTCATGCAATTATTAAAAATTACATTATGTATATTATATAGCATTATCCCTGATAGCATTGATACACGACGACGTAGATGTAAGCCAATTACCAACTGGAATTGTATTTTCTTAATTTTTTTTCTCACCTGATACTAAGAAAAAAATCAATGTTTCCTTGAATTTCTGATTGTAACTCTTTTTTTTTTCGATCATTCTTAAGAAATATAAATGACTCAAACAGCATTGCAGGGGCAAAAAAATTTGATTTGTCTTTTATAGAAAAATATTACATTCAAAATTTAACTGAATGATGTCAACTTTAATTTCAATCTAAATATAATCAATCTTGCTCATTAAATTTGACTATGGGCATTAAATATATCATATATTGATTAAACTATTGAAACAATTGAAAAAAATTCTAAAAAGGAAATATTTTTTTTATCTGACTAAATATATTTAGGATCATGTAAATGTAATTCGACGTAATGTCATGCAGCATATATCGGAGACAATTGATTATTTATTGAAAGATCTCACATACAAAATTTTTCTGAAGGATGTCTTATTGGAAGTCTTCATTTTTCGAATAAAGTGCGTCTAATGAAACACATTAGTGCATGTCTATAGAGCAACCATTGGGGCGCAGAGCTATTCAGTTTGAAACAAACTGCTTTGATGAGTGTGCATGTGAACGTTGAATAGATTTTTCAGAAATGTTAGTTGCTTTTTAAATTTTTTTAAAGCAAACGAATTTTTTATCTTTTCTTCTCCATAATATCGTAAAATATCATCAGTTTGTGTTCATATCAAATTCCATAGTTTTTATAAAGTTTTAAACATATTTTAAACGTTTCATTGTATTTAAGCCTTCTTTTTATTTACTGAAACCAAAACTGATTCCGTTGCTAAATCAAACTAGATTGGATTTTTTTGTTTTTGAATATGAACTTCAAAGTATCACTTTCGGCTATGAATTTAAAGATTAAGAAGAATACGAAAGATTTAGATGACATAAAACACAATCAATAGTAATGGTAACCATGTCAGTGGGCAAAAGCAATTTGTTGACAAAAAAATTCTCTGAGAATTTAGAATATTTCTGTTCTCTAAAGAAAATAAGACGAGTGAAAAAAATAATACCTGTTGAATAACATATAACAAAACTTAAGAGTGCTGATATGACGGATGCATTCATAAGACGTGCATGGATAGGTACACGATTCCGAAAGCGGTTCTATCCGACGGCCCATTACCGAAAGTGCAGTAAATAGCTATCTGCAATAAATGGGCTATAACAATAACGAGAACTACTTGTCGTAACGACTGTCTTTTGGGAGCTTATATCGAAAACGACTTTCGATGATATATGAAAGGGGATAGAAACTAAAACACCCCTTCATTGCATCCAAGTTTCCAATTTATAAGAAACTCATAAAGGATACATAGGGAAAAAAGGGTTAGTAGATAATGTTAAATTAGTTCCAACTCCCATGAAATTAGAAAATATATTCAAAGAAAAGATGATTTATAGTCTAATTAGCAATTTGAGTTATTTTGAATGTGTGTAATTTTGACGATATCACATATGAAATACTAATGTAACACTATTTTGATTTCTGGGAGTTTTAAAATAAAAAAAATATTCCAACATAAATATATGTTATTATCAAATGTAAGTTACAGTATTATGTTATCTTAAATGATAGATATGTTTAAGCTGGTTGCTGAAGCGTCTCAAGATTATTACAGATATTTTTGAAGATAGATCAAATCAAATATTAGATTAAGATAGCTGAATTAAAATATTAGAAACAAGAATTTCCATTTTTCCCAAGTTTAAAATCTTCAGTTTTGAATAATTTATCATTTAGTATATATAACTACAACAAAATATTCTGCTTAATATTCTGATATTAATACAGTAAAAATAGAAAGAATTTGTTTTTAAAAATTTGGGTGCCGAATAACAGTTATAAAAATGCGAGAAGCACACACTTAAAATTGAATTGTATAAACTTAAATAGTCTTCTCTTCATTATTTTTGGATTTCAGTTGTGGCTGATTTCATGTTCAAAGAGGACAGCATTTTCCCAAATCTAGTAGGAAAATTTCCAAAAAAAGAATATATATTGGTGAATAGTGGATTGGCCAGCTTGATTTTAACAATAGCTTTCATAAAGAATCCGGTAAGTGCTTACTTTCTTCAATACCCTCTGGGACTAACAAATATCAGTACTAGAGGAGTTGGAATGACTGTTAAAAGACTTATAAACAACTCGATTTCGAACATGAATTCATGTTGTGAAAATCATATAATCGAAATTTCAATTAATTTCTCTTGTTAAACTTTTATTTGTTTCATTATGTCGCTTCTTTTTTATACATTCCAGAACTAATAACTCACGCCCATGATCATGATTTCGGATTATAACTAATGAATGGAATTTATTTTTGCGTTACATCATTTATTAACACAGTCTGTCCGGTTAGTAATCAAAGATAATCTGCTAAAAGTGAAATTTGCCTTTAGAGGACTTGGTACCCAAAAATCGATGATAATATCGATTTTATTATGTTTAAAATTCTTTCTGGATCTGTGTCTAAATTCTCTGAAAATTTCAAACTCATCGGACAAATGTTTTGAGTGATACAAGATAATTTTAATAGACATAATTGTTTGAATTAGATAAGTGAAGAGTCAAAGTGTCTAGGTACTTCTAATCAGTCGGAAGAAGTTAGTAGCAGAGGGGTAAACAGAAATAAGGTACCATTGGTGCATTAGTTTAAAAGCAAAAATATTGCTTAATAGAGCTTCATATGATAACTGAAGCAGTTCTTTAGATACAATTTCAATTTCGGAAGAAACTGTGGTGGTTTTATTGGCAAAGTTCATTTAGTAGGCGTATTTTCTTTGAAAGACAGATAAGTATGGAATACTCTTTTTCATTATTTTATTTTATGTTTTTACTGGTAAGACATATAACTTTTTGGTTTGATAAAACTCAAAGTACTTTTCTGTAAATTATATTGCTTACTCAAGAGGTTTTTTTTCGTATGTTCAATTATTTTATTAGCTTTTTTGTGCTAATATCTGCACACCAAGTTTGAATCTTTTTTGAAAAGAAAACATCTTTTACAAAATTGCAGAATAATTTATCGCTTGCTTTAATTCTGATAGATTTTGAAATGCCATGAATTAAAAAAAGGCACGTTATTTTATGATGGAGAGGTGCATAGCGAATAAATTAGGTTTCCCAACTAAAGCAATTAAAAAAAGCGGTTTTGATGTCTTGATGGCAAATTTAATAGTGAAACAGAAATTATTCACTCTCTATATATTTCCTAAAATAATTTAATTTCAAAAAAGCGAAATTTACAATACTTTGAGCAATATAATCTTGTTTCATGTAAATAAGTGATTAAAAAGTTTATATAGTTATATTTACCTTTCCTATTCTTAAAACAGTGTCCATTTTTATTCAATTAATTCGTCTAAAACCTTTGCTTGTTTCAATTTTTTTTTTCAATTTATACTTAATATCATAGGTTGAAACTATCAGTCAGTGTTAAGAAACACTTGAAAGGAGAGATTAAATATAATTTCTTACGTATAGTAAATATAAAAACAACAAAATAAATAATTTTTAAAAAAATCATTCTTTTTTTCTAATTACAACTAAATTAAATTAGAATATTTAACGGTCGACACATTTATTATAACTACTAGTTTTTTTCTTCTCCAAACTACAGATGGTTATCAAAATATTGGAAACACCTATGAATAAAAGTGACATTTTTGAATGCGCTTCGTAAGCATTAAAATATAATAATAACCACCAGTTTTTCGTATACATAGCAATCTATATATCCTGGTTCTATGTGTTGAAGTTCTCTTATTCTTGGATTTTTTTTTCAAAAGCGTAAAATGCCGCACCTCTCAGGTTTTCAGAGACCAAATTGTAGGAACCCGTCTAGCTGGAGCAAGTCTGACCGAAACGTGCCAGCTTATAGGTGTTTCTAGGGATACTGTATCTAAAGTCATGACAGCATACACACAAAGCGGCAAGACAAGCTCGACGAAGTAAAATAGGGGGTGAAAAGTGAAGTTCAGTACCGATAGACCGATAGGCATTGAAGCGGAATGTAATGTCTTAAAAGAAAACTACTTCAGCAAAACTGATCGCAGTGCTCAATACCCATATGGATTCTCCTGTGTCAGTGATTACACTTAGAAGGCACCTTCATAAATAGAAAATTTATGGCAGAGCAGCAATTGAAAGATCCATAAAAATCTATTTATTAATATCAGTTCGTTACATAAACCTTCAAAATCTCTGAAACTATTTTTTAAAACTTGCTTACAAATAAAAATAGGTTAAATTCTTCAGTAACTATTTTAATTATTTCTCCATCACATATTATTAAACATGGCGATGTTTTAATAGGACATATCTATTGGTTGGTATAAACCCATAATTGCTATGAAAATTCCAGAAGACACTGGATAACTAAACATTATATAGTTTAAATAATGATGATCATTAATATAGATTATTTCACAGCTGAGATCATCAAACTTTTAATGACAACAATTTTTTTAATGTTAATTTTTTGCTAAAATACAAAATCTATTGAATTTAGCATTTGCTAAATAGAAAGGATTGCAGATAATATAAAACTATGCAAGACTTTAGAATACCCTTTATTATGATTGCAGCGTTTTATATTATTTTTTGTGTATATAATTTATATCTGTTCAAATCAGCTTTTAAATATTTATAAGCTCCAAAGAAGTGTATTTATATATTCCCATAGAAGGAAACTGAAAAAAAAAGGAATTTTAAACTATCAATCAAAAGCAGTTTCATAATTATAAGTGCATGAGATTGTTAAGTGAGTGAAATCCTACTCATCAAGGCTTAATATTAGGAACAACGAATAAAACATGCTATTGAAATACCGTTGCGACGATTAAATAAGTATAATGAACATACAAAAAATCAGCAGCTGCCGCCTTGCCATTTCAGTAGTGATAATTATTAGGTACATTGAGGAACGTATGTTTTCAGGATAGCAAATATGACAAACCGCAGTAAAACCGGGAGAGCATCGGGGTACTTGATTGTTATTCTACACCATCCTTTCGTAACCATGGTAACAAGTGTGTCTCCAAGAGGAGAGTGAGATTGTGGGAGAAAGATCATAAGGGTATGGGACAGAAAATAACAGAGCCACAAGAAAGTGGTAATCCATTAGGAGTGAAGAAAGAACGAATTTGAGAGCTCTGAAAGAGACTTTACTTTCTTTTCCAAACATATTGTAACCAAGAAAAACAAAGATAGACTTTATCATCCCAGGTTCATTACTTATTGAGATGGTGGTGAAAGAAAATATGCTTGGCATTTAAACATAAAACTATTTTGGTTATCTCATATCTTTCCTGCGCTTTTGACTTCTTTTTTGTGTGATCATGGATATATCTATTGAATTGAAATAATTCAGTTTTTCTATAAACAAAATGTTTTATATTGTTCATTATTCATTTATTTTTCTTATAATCGAGTATATACTGAGTTTAGAAAATATATTCAATTGAAATCAATTTGAATAATTATATCATACAAAGTATGATGTTTTAATGAATAATTTTTATGTGCTGAATATATATATATATATATATATATATATATATATATATATATATATAATTCCCCATTTTTACATAATATCAATGATAGATGTGTTTTTTTTATCTAAATAGCGATATGTTACTGTTTGAAAGAATTGGATCTAATACATTAGTAAATTCAGTTATCAAATATTTTAAGGTTTTAATTTTCAATCATTTCTTTGGACTATTTTTTCATTCTTTCTAGAAGCAATACTGAATAAATTCTTAAACATTCTTTCATAATTTAAAGACATGAGCTATTACGAAATTTTCTATTAGAAACTCTTCAAGAAATTTGAGTGTATTTGTAATTTTATAAGCAATTAAAATAAGAAATATATAGCATAATTTTGAACAAAAAAAGAAAAATATATATTTTTCACACCAAAAACGTTAATAGAAAAAATATTGAATTATCTGTATCCAACACATAAAGTGAAAATATCTGGTATAAAATATTTCGGTATCTTTCATCAAATATTAGAAATATAAGATGGAAAAATATAATGCACTTAAAGATAACAACGGTAATGGCAAAATTAGCTTGACTTTTACACAATTCTCTTTGATAATTATTTATTGCACACGAAATAAATTAAACTGGAATAATTCGATTAACCGACGTATTCACTTTCGTAAGTATGCTGCGTAATTAACTGTAATTAATATTGGTATCCATTAAATAAACAATTCCATCCTTCTGATAAATCATTTAAAAATTTGAAATTCTGTTATATTTAATAATAATAATAGTTCTCCTAGTGGGGCAACTCATAAAAGGAGATGAGTATTTTCCGGCATGATTTTTGGTTCTATGAGCCCAAGTGAATAAATGAATAATGTGGGGCCTAGCTACCGCCTGCAAATGATGGTATGTATCTCTTATTAGTACCGTGAGCAATGATAGCCCTTATGACTTAACCATAGTTTCCGTCAATATTAGAGAATGAAGAGAAGAATAATATAAGCCTACAATTTTTAGTGAAAGGATATTTCTAGTAAAATATTTCTAATGTGAATTAAATATTTTTTCCATTTATATATTTGAAGTTGGTAAATATAGAAATTTCAGAAAATTGCTTAAGATATATTGGTAAGTCTCATGCTTCATATGGTTGCATCTGAATTAAAACAATGATCTTTCATCGATTTTTAAATTTTTGGAAAAGCAATTGAAGTCAATTTTTTGTTATCAGAAAGGAATTTCTATAATATATCACTTGTTAGAAATTAAAATGTTGGTCCTGCATTTAATGATTTCTTCCTTCCACATTTAATGATACTTTTTCTGCTGATAACAAACAAAATAATCAATCTGCTGGAGAAATCAGCATTACTTTTTTCATTTCATTTTCTTTAATATCGGAATTGTGAATATTAAGGCTTTTGTGGTAGTTCCTAATGTAATGAAAGCTTTGGTACTCTAATATTTATCTGAAGCATCTCTTTTTACCACCTTAATTTAACAACCTTAAGGAAGTACAAAGACTGAAAGAATTCAAAGAGGTTGTTCTCTTTCAAGCTGAAAAATGTCCCGATTTTTCCATCGAACGTGAGTGGTAAGTGGATTTGCATTCAGCCGCACTCCGTTCAAACATACAGCCATTTTCAGCAGACAGAGGTCCACCTAATTTATATGCATCTTATGAATAAGAATTGCAGCATAGTTTGTCAAACTTTAAACTCTTGAATATTTTATGTCTTTGCTCAATGCCTTTTTCATCCAAAACTTTTTTTTTCCATAACATGTTGGAATCCAAAGTGTTTGATAATGCTTTAAGGGAACAAAACAATGTAAAAATAACAAAAAAAACACATTATATTCTTTAAGAATAGAAGTAAAAATCTCAATCAATTTTTCTATAAAAATTAAACGCAAACTAGATATTTAGCATTCAGTTTGATAGATAAGTTTGAAAGATAACGAAAGTATAACAAAGAAATTTTTACAAGAACAAAAATAAATTTTTAGAAAACGGATTGATTTGTTATTCCGAAAAAAAGAGAGTTTCTTATATGCTTATCCATGAATTTGTATACCTTAACTTAAGCTATATTTTCAAGAATATGAGCGTATAGGTTTGCTTGAGCTTTTGCTTTATTCCATTCAAACCTCTGTAATATTAGAATTTTTCACGTGCTTTAGAATATATTTCCTATTTTTATAATTGTGGTATCATTTCCAATTTGTATACATGAATTATAATGAGTTTATTATACAGCGTGTTTTATAAAATGTCAAGCATTCTGATATTGATATCAGAAATCATTAAATGTAGAAAAAAATTATTTCACAAGATTAAAGTTATTAACTTGATAAGGTGAGAACTTTTGCTTAATTCTTTTAGTTAAAAATTTTAAACTGACTATCTGCAGAAAATCCTGATCTGTTCCATTTCTAATAAACATATTAAAGCCAAAAACAATTAAATTATAATATTTTTTTCTTTGATACATAAAATAAAACCATGATGATTAATTTACTTAAATAAACAAGGAAAAATTGAATATTATTTTCATTTATAGTTTGATGAATGTCATGGCTGAGACAAATTGTCGGATTTTGAAATAAATGAATGCATTGTCTATTGTTTGCTGAATTCTAATTTTTTTTCTGAAATACAGATATTCTTAGATGTAACATATACTCCATCAATGATGAAAAGCTCAAATACCCCTTTATTTAAAATATAGTGGGTGCCCGAAACGGTTTGAAATTAATGAGTAATCCCCCCCCTTTTCAGTAAGTGTGAGGAACTGAATAATCATTGCGCTTACTTTATTCATTAAAAATGCTCGCCTAAATAGGACTAGGGATAGAGATGTTTTCTGAGAACTCTTAAATTAAGAGCATGCATGAATTTGCTTAGCATCCCTCAGCTATGTGGAGTCCTACTTAGAGTGTCAATCCCTTAAGAACAGGAACAGTGCCTCGAACGTTAAGGGAAAATCCCTTACGTTCTTAAATTTTTCTTGTATTGGAAAGAGGAATTCCGACATTTTGATAGGACCTCGAGTAGTTGAATTCGAGTGAAAATGTTTAAAAAAGCCTGAATTAATAATTTTAAACTTAACTGGAAAATTTGTATAGAAAAATATCGAAACCTGCATTTTAGCTTTATATCATCAGTTTTCAAGCTTGAAACGTTCTTTAATTATTAACGCCCTTGTAAATGCATCCCTTAAGATTTCTTGAAAACAATTCAAAATATAGATGAGATTTTAAATATATCGCATATTTTGGCTTCTTAATTTGAATAGAAGCCCCAGAATTGAAGTTTTCATTGAAGAATGAACTAAAGAAATATAGGAATTTCTTATTTCCCTATAAATTCATATTTTTAACTATACAATATATTACTATTATTTTAGAATAGAAAAATGAGATTTTTTAGAATTTCATTTCATTTGGACTATAATTTTCTCTCCTATGAGTGATAAAGTAATCTCTTTTATATATTTCAATTCATGAAATTTTGCTTATTAGCAAATGATTATTTAGACCATGAAATTTTAATTACAACTTAATTTCGACTTTTATTTAGACAATGAAATTTCAAATATAGCACCGAATAATTAAAATGGAAATATTAATTTCAACTTTATATAGTCTCATATAATCTCTATGCTTTGAAATTGTACAGAGAGTAAAATAATTAAATAATTTTTTGCGAAATGTTTAATATTAATTCATATTCTTTTAAATTATTTACAAAATAAATTTAAAAATATAGACTGTAAGATCACTTAGAAAAGTCAAAAAAAAAATTTTTTTAATGATTGTTTAATGATTTTTTAAAAACTTTTGTCACAAACTTCCATTTGAATAACCAGTATATATTTTTAATCTATGATTCACATCATAAACACTCTAGCCATATTTTTGCCTCATGCGCATTTAATTTTACAAAATACTTCGTCAGAGTTGGAGTATTTCGTTTTTCGTTTAATTAGTATTTAAGATTATTGTTGAACAAATATGAACTATGATATTTTTAATCCAATTAATGAGTTGTTATAGTCCTTTCTGATTTGAATTTATTTTATTGTTTCTATGTTTCTTCTTCACAGCTCAATATATTTTTCAAAGGTAGCAAGCACTAGATTTTATTTCACGCTTGTTAAAATACTATAGTCTCTATATTTCTCACTCATCGGATCTAAGTTTTCGGAGAATATAAATATGGGTACAAAAGTATTTTAATATACAATAATTAGAAAAAAAGGGACTTCTGAAGGGTTAAATTCAATCAAAACTAGGTTTACCATGGCAAACAAGACACACTAATTAGAGTGCTTGCAATGTTGTAAATATATGAATCAAAATGTGGCATCCTCAGTGCCGTTTCAGTACTGATTAATGAGAGAAGCAAAGAGGAACTTCTATGTTTTCGGTACAATAAATATGATATTCTCTGGAAAATACGGAAGACCACTGTGGTATTTGATTGTTATTCTACATCCTCCTCGCGTAACCATGGTACCAAATGTGTCTGCAAAAGAATACGAGATTCTAGGAGAAAGATCATAAGAAGATAGGACAGGAAACGGCAGAGCCACAAGAAAGTGGTAACCCATTAAGGGAAAGGGAAAATAAGTAGAGTGAATCCCAGAGTTCTGAAAGAGGGGTTTCTTTCTTTCCCTGACACACTGTAACCTCAAAAGATGAAGTGTTTGTCATTCAGGTGTCTTTGTTTATTGAGATAGTGAGGGAAAAAATATGGGTGACAGTTCGATATAAAAATTCGATGGTTCTGCCATGTCATCGCTGAAGTACCTCTCTCCCCTGTTCTTTCACGAAAACATCTGTTGAATCCTAGGAATAGAATGCATGTGATTTTAGTACCTTTGTCATAAATGAATACTTTTTTTACAGACCGTTGACTAAAAAGTATATAAGAGTTTTAAAGAATTGTATCTTTTTCTTTTAACTTAAGAGGAGCAAATACTTAATTCAGTCAATGCCATAAAGAAACCAGTTTTTCTAATTATTTTATACAGAGTGTTATATATAAAATTTTTAGATGGAAAAGAAAGGAAATTTGACAGATATCATGAATAGATCTATGTATATTTTTTGTGAATAAATATTTTATTCCGGAAATTATAATAACTTAAAATGAATTGATTTTTGAAGAAGTATTTTAAAGATGTGAATTTAATAATAATATCATTTCAATGAAATTGGAGTTTTAAACCTTAAATAAATTAAAAATATTTTTGCAAGATTCTGCAGTTTTATGCACAATTAGTAAAAATATACTTTTATAATATAATTTTTATTATGAATATATTAAAAACTTTAATCAAATACTTTAGCAAATTGGATTAATAAAAATCTCATGCTTTTAATTTTCAATCATTATTTTTTTTAAAAAAAATTAACATTCCTAACGTAAGCAGTTACAAATCTTATTTAAAATATTGCTAACGATTCTAAGTTGATAAATGTCAATTTAAATTCTCTTAGTTAAAAATAGGGAATCTTTATGCATCAAATATAAAAAATATGCATTATTTGTTTCGGGAAGATAAATTTTATAGATAAGAAAATAAATATTTTAATGTTATAAATCAATTTTCATAGTTAAAACATCTTCTGAAATCTTATTCTCTCAACTAAAATTTCAGAAGTAATTGACTTTTCTTTTTTAGTATCTTGAATAAAATTTTAAAAATATAAATTGAAAATTGATTTGGACCATTTGTAAAAATAAATACACTACAATAATTTGTATAAATGGCAAATATTATTACATTAGTATATATTAAGCTGTAAATAAGTAATATATATATATATATATAAGTCTCATGAAAATATACAAAACTGAGAAGAAATTTCATTTTATCAATAATAAGATTATCGTTGGCAGTTTTCTTTTGCTACATTTAATGATATAACTAGAATGAATCGAATTATTACATTCGTATATACTTTGATTAATTAAGAGTAAGTCGTAAATTTGTGTATTTATATATATTTTTTAAATATGAATAATTTATCAAATTTAGAATTTTGTATTATTCCCCAATGTAATGATAAAAAAGTTAAAATAATAGAAACTGTGTATCTTAAAATGTCTCTATTACTTGGATTTATGTTAAATTGAATTCACCTATTAGAATTGTATATTTATTTAAAATGAATGCAAAAATCATGCAAAAATTTTATCTTGCCTTGAATGCTTCTTCCAAAAGTAACCAAGGAATGTTTCATGATGAATTTCTTACCAGTTTTTTTATACCTTTACCAAAATTCTAAAATACAAGAATACACACGTACAAATGCTTCAGATAACTTTCACGTTGTTCAGATTGTTATATCCATAGGATTCAGAAAAAAGCATTACGAGAACAAATGTATGAAAATACACTCTTCATCTGTTGAATGATTCGAGAAGAATACATTAAATTCAAGGCATTTTTTACATAGCATCTTAAAATTACAAACTGAATGCTCGAACAATAAAAAAAACAACCTTTTGGAACTCTCCAAATCCCCCGCATTTGATACACGTCCATGAGAAATAAACTAAAATTCTCATCTTATTTTTAACTTCACTGAAAAGTAATTGGGGTCAATCCTTTGTGATCAGTTGGAGTTAGAGAACATTAATCGATCCCTTGTTGGAAATTAAATTGTGTGTCCCTCATTTAATGACACCTATTTTTCTGCTGAAAGTAAATGAAATCTTCAGTACCCCTGTAGGAAGAAACAACATTAAAAATTTTCTATCCTTCTTTCTTAGCTTCAGAATTGTGAATATTAAAGCTTTTGTGAGAATTCTGAGTTTAATTAAGGACGCCATTATGATGAGGTTTTTTCGGTTTTCTAACATTTACCAGAAAGAGAATGGTTTACGGAGAAATATTTCTTTCTGAAACTTAAATTTAACCATTTTGAGGAGGAGAGAAGAATGGATGGTAGAGCTCAAACAGATATTTCTTTTCCAAATTGAATATTTTTTTCAATTTTTCATCGAACGAGTGCACTAAATGGATTTGCATTCAGCCATACTACGTTCAAACATACAGCTATATATAGCTAAGAGATGTTTTAATCTAATTTCTATGCAATTTGCGAATAAGAATCGTTGCTTAGTTTTTTTAAACTTTCAAATTTTGAATATTTTATATCTTTGCATAACCTTTTTTCTTCAAAAGGCCTTTCATTCTTTAATACATTGAAGATTGTTTTGTATATGACTTTTGATAATGTTTTTCCAAAAGAAAGAAAATGACCAGAAACAGTTATATGAGAGAATATAAGAATTTCCATTATTTCTTCATAAAAACAAATGGTAGTCTATTTTAATTGAACTAACAAGCGGCAAAATTTATAAGATAAAATACTCAAGAATAAAATTCACAAAGAATTTTAATAACAATTTTTTTTTGTGTGCGTACTTGTTCAGAAATTAATCATGCTTTAGTCTATGCTGTGTTTTCAAGAATAGTGAACATGTACTTTATAAAGAATTTTAGCTTACTTTCTTTGGAAAACAAATTACTAGAGTCATGCACAATAATTAAAGCAAATTTCTAATATATTAATTATTTATGGTCTAATTCTATATATATGCGTAATTTTGATATCAGTAACAGTTTGGAATCCTATTTTGAATGAAATACTATAATACATATTTCATAAATGATTAGACATTTTATCATAAATTATAAAATATAACTGGTGATACTATTTACTAAAAAAATTCAACTTTCTGATAAAATGAATATATTTTTTTAATTTTTAACGTTATATTATGACTGCTGGTAAGCCGACTTTCTTTTAACGATGTTTAAAACCTTTATTAGAAATGTAGATTTCAAAAAATCATATTGATATAATGACAGCTGATGAAAATTGCAAAATGTTTAGAATGAATTTTTAAAAAATAATTATGGAATAAAATATTTTAAAAATTTGTAATTAGACTATATTTTAATGTTTAGTTTGATCAATGGAAATCGAATATTTTATTTTCATATTTTGAACTGGATATTTGTATTTCAATTCAAACTATATCCTGAAATTCAATTTTCAGTAGACATAGTCATTATGCATAAAATAGAAATTTGCTGTAAATTTTCTGTCCAAAACTTCAATAGAGGCGGATCCTCATTATATCTTTAGTTTACATGCTGAAACGCAATTAAATATTTGTAAAACGCTGAAAAAAATAATTTAAAAAAAGAAATAAATTTAAAATATATTAGCAATCTAATCGGTTCTTAAATATTTGACTCTCTTTTGATTTTGCCTTTACAATTTCTTTCGAATAATCATTCAAAATATAATTTTCGATTTTTCCTAAATGGCATGTTTTGATAACTCGATATGAACAAATGTTTCAAAAATAATGTATGGAACAAAGATGAATATATTTTATATTTCAATAGAATTGCATCCCTAAACTAAGCAAAAAAGTAGTCATTTTTTTTTATGAATAGAAGCATAAAAGTCTCTATGTCTTTTCTACATTTGATTCGCAAATGTGTTCTTTTCTTGTAGTTACTTAAATACATAAATGTCTTTCCATACCAATAAACTCAAAAAGATTTATCTAGCATTATTTTTTCATTCAGACAATAGAATTTTAATTGATCTAATAACTTTAGAAATATTAATTTGAACATTAATATCTCGTTTAATTTTTATATTTGAAAACTATAGGAAATGTTAAGCGATAGATCAAAAGAATTTTAAATTTTTAATTATGAAAAGTGAAATTATTTTAAATAATTCGGTATAGTTTTAAGTAATCGAGATAATGAACCTAAAAAGAATAATCTTTAAGATTATATGGAACTAAATGTTTTGATAATTACACCAATATGTGATATATAATTCATGCCATACATTATTTACCTTTGTTTTTATTGTTATGCTCTTGTTAGTAAAGTTTAGACAAATAATAATATTAATGAGTTGGACATTTAAAGTATTCTGAAAAGTGGATGGTAAAATTATCCTCATTTTAACCATTGCGTCCTTACCTAAGTGAATTTCCGTTAAAAAAATTGGAAGAATCTAGAGTGAAGCATCTTTATTCACCAATATTGCATTTAAAACTGAAAAAATATTATTGCAAATGTGTAGAAATTTGGTATGTGAATTTTTTTTAATAAATTCAGTTTTTCGTCTAAAGTTGCAATTAGTATTTAGAAAAAAACATTGGGGAATATTTTTAATGTATTTTACCATTAGATTGTGCTAAACTATGATTTTGAAACATTGATACCAAAAGAAAACTGATGCGAATGCTTTTTAAACAGTCCTGAAAGTAAGAACTTTAATAATTTATTTCCATGTAATCGAAATTGGTTCCTTTTCGCTTTATGTAACAACATTTCTCTTTATCCATGACTTTCACTGAAAATCTTTCTTGCCAATCTCAAGCCTTATCATTCAGGAGTGGGAATAACCACACACTGGATGAAATGTTTCGACTCCTACCTCATCATCTACCCTTTGCTTCCCCCCCCCCTCAAGGAACTTGCCCGAACAGTGGTCATCAATACCATCCGATGGCCCTTTCTGTATTTTTCACAATTCGTATACAATTTTTAACATGGGAACCAATCTGGAATATATCAATGCATCTCCAATTTTAAATAACCAATAAACAACAAACATGCCAATTCACGAAATGCGTCAAATTATAAAGATAATGGTTCCTTGCATCAAAATAATAAACACGATTGGAAGATTTCTCTAGAAATATTGTGTTTTAGTGGTGTCCTGTACTATTGGAAGAACACTGCATCTTGAGAAGGATTTTTTTTTCTTAGAGGGTAAATATTGAAACTGTCTTTTACAAACACTGCATGAAATTCATTCAGAAGAAATCTGTATGTTCCGCTGCCGAAGTACAAAGAAACACGATAACACTATTTTGTACATAATTGAGTACCTATAATGGATATACCTATCATATTTGGCCCCAAATCCGTCAAGAGTATTGCTCGTCTTTCAGACTCCACATTCGCATTCACAAATACAATAACTCAAAAGCGCAAGTACTTATTTAAGTGGAATTTTTTATGTTAATTTGTGACTGCAACGATAGTTTTATATTAAATCTTGATTTCAATAAAATGGACAAAAGACGACCAAAATATCTATCAATTGTGAATTATTTATGTATTTGCCGCATATTAGCGATTAATTGACAAAACAGATCCCTAAAAATTGCACTCGAAGCTATTGGGAGCCAATGACATGCGGTTAATACATACTTAATAATTATTGTTACAACGTTATGAAATTCATAACTCTCATATGTGGAGTTCTGAAAAAAAAATCTTATCACCCTTATAATCATGGCTTTGTACAATGTCCTGAATTTTACGTAGTTAAAAAGAAGAGAATGATATATTTATTCGAATGTACGTGAGAAAGTGCCCGGATGTTCTCTTCCTATGGTTTGCACCGAATGATACACCGAATTTTAATTCTGTAATAATTATCGTTTGAATGAAAACAGTTCAATATAAACCGGGGATACTTTAATTAAATCTTTTTTAACACTTTGTTATGAAATATTATTTTGCATTGTAAAGTTAAAATATTCTCTAAACACATTAAATTTTGAAAGTATTACTAAAGAGTAACATTCATAAAGGTAAATAAGTAGCAACAATCAATTCATGAGAAAAATGAAAATCAATAATAAAAGAAACAGGCAAACAAATGTTTTTCTAATTCCATTGATATTTAACAGTATTTAATTAAAACTTTCCAAGATTCTTATCATATAATTTATACATGGTCTAACCAAAAATTTCAAAAAATAAAATGGCATCGCTATATTTGGAGCTTTATTGAATGTAATGAATTGACTGGGAAAGGATATTCTATATTTTATGTTTATAGAATAGTCCAGACAGTATTTGTTATATTTTTATATTATTAATTAAGGGCTTTCTCACAAGAGCTTTTAGAAATGAAATTTTAATTTTAAGAATCGAGATTTTAAATTTAAACCAAACTAATCTTAACAATCGTTTGTTCTTCTTCAATAATTGATGAGTTATGTATAATATGAAGAAGAGAGAAGTTTGTCAAGTAGAGTTCTGTATAACATGGAGCCTAGAGAAGTCAGTCAAGTAAAATAGAAGGAAAGTAGATAAAGCTCATCCCTTTCATTAAGATGATATTGCACTAAATTTTTTTTCATACACATTTTGACTTGGTTCTTAGGTATTGAAGTTATCTTAAAGGCTATATCATTCTGCAAAATTTTCCAATTTTCTAGTCAAAGTAAAATCCATGGATATAAATGTTTATTGAAATTTAACTCACTCATCCTCAGCCTCTACTCTGCTAATGAGCATTTATTTTAATGAAATGTCAAGGTCGCTGAGAACGGGCGAGATGAGAGGTTGATACATTGTCTAACAGCATGTCGTACTAAAAATATTAAAATGATGTTATAAAATAGGTCGAGACGAGATTTAATAGCAAATCTTTTGGGCTTAACTACGTTTTATCATAGTTTAGATTATGAATTCGAATAAACATCTGAAAAAACATCCCATTTAAATGTTAGTCAAACACCTTTTGTAGATAAAATCTAATTTTTATCAGATTGGCACTTTAGTGTTTTAAGATAGCTTGATAGTTTAGGGATGAATTGGATTTTTCTTTAAAATACATTTGGAGACACCTAAATGTCAAATTGAAGGCTTTTAGCTATTATGTAAAATGTTAAAAAAAATTCAATTTTGTTAGTGGTTTTTGTCACTTTGTTTATAAAATATTGTCTTTCTGTTTCATATAACCTACAGTGTGAATTTTTTGTCTTCATGTTTTAAACCATGACATAACATTGATTTATTATTGACATATAATAGAAATAATCCATAACAAAAACAACTTTTTTTAATTTTATGTGGTTCTAGTTACTTGTTTTTCGTGAAGATTATTTTCTCTCTTTCTTCAGACACCATAAAAAATTATCATATCTGAAATTTACCGTTCTTAAACTTATCAACTTCTTTCCTACAAATTATAGACAAGCAAACATACAGATGTTCGAATTTTTAATTTAAAATTAAGATTTTTTTTTTTTTGTGTGTGTGTGTGTGTGTGTCTGGGATAAAATGATTTTACACAATATTTCTTTCGATGTAAAATATTACATATTAAGTTTAGAAAATATCACTATAATGAAATTTTGCCATTGTTCAAGATAAGTTCAAACAAATCAATCACATATCATTGATTTCATTCAAAATATATAGAAAGTTTAATGTTAAGGTTTTGAGATATAAAATGACATAACAAATTTAGAAAAATTTACAGCTGATCACACATGCGAAAAACTGAGATACAGCCCTATCGTACTGTTGTCTACATATATTTCATAGGGCTCATAATAATTGGTAATCAAAACATTTTTATAAACATCCTTATAACAAGGAAAAATCGTCCTTCTAAAAACATTTTGCTTCAAAGAGAAAATCAATATATTTCATACATTAACTGCTACAACGTTGATATTACTGAGATAAACTGATTTTTTTTTATATATCAAATGTGTAAAGAAACTGTACCCAAATATTTTATGTGTTATTATTCACTTCCAATTAATAATTTCACCAAATTAATATGCTAGGTACCACTATCGCACAGTCTTGCAAACTCATTTAATCTTAGAATATTATGAAGATGTCTTAATTTTCGCCAGCAAGAAAATGGGCACAAAAATGAAAAAAAAAAAAAAAAAAAAAAAAAAAAAAAAAACTACAGAATTTTTTTCCAAGTCACAAGGCAGAACTAATGGGGTTTTCTTGAACCCCATCCAAAGGTTATCTTATTCAAGGTGACATTGACTGTGTCCTTCCTGCCCGTGAGCGAAGCTAGCAAAGCTGGTGGAATTCCGAAAGGCCGGAAAATAGATTCGTTTATTGGGAATCAGGTTGAAGAATTATTATTTTGATATTTTCACCAATAGCTAGATAAAAGTAAGATACTATATATATTTATGTAATCCTTGTGCACCACAAAGTACAGCACAAGGCTTACAGAAGTAAGTAGAAACAACTACATACATAAATAAAAATATGTACATATAAAAATAGGGATAAAAACAACAGGAAAAAATAAACAACAAAGCTAATTAAAAATTCAAGAAGTAAAGGCAGTAAATTTACAGAATTAGAAGAAAGCCATTATGTGATCGACCAAAACATGAAGCGGAGGTGCAAACTTAATATTACAGGCATCGAGATCCACAATAAAATCTCTTCTCCCTTGAGTAAGTTTGGAACAATCAAAAAGCAAGTGTTCGACATTTTGAACTACACCCACGCTGCAAGAACACAGATCAGTGTTCTATAATCCAAATTTCTTGAGATAATGATTGAAATTACCGTGTCCAGTAAGAAATTTTGTTAAGTGAAAATCAATGAAAAAAATGCTTGTTATTCAACCTTTGAGAAAATGTGGGGAAAAATAATTTTTTTAAGGAGACAGTTGACGAATTTTGGTACAGCTCGTTCCATAAGAGAATAGTCTTTTTGTGATTCTCATTACGAATGTGAGATTTGGGGATGCTCACAGGATCAATGGTATTTAGTTTTGTAGCTTGCTTTGCAAGCCAGTCGGCTCTTTCATTCCCTAAAATGCTAGAATGACCTCGGACATGAGAGAAACATATACTAATTCCTCTTGCTTTAAGCTGGTAAAGAGTGATTTGAAATTTTACTACAATTTTGTTGCTGGAAGAAATATTACTAAGCAAAAATAAGGATAAGATGGAACCTGGATGACAGAGTACAGTGGTTTACGATCCATTTGAGCGAGTTATTGAGGCGCAGCAAATCTGCTTGGAACACACTACACTCATCAGGAGTTCCAAACATAAAGTGTTCCATTTCAACTGCGTCTTGAAACACAACAAAAGCAAGTCCAACACGGTGGTTGAGTTTACTGCCATCAGTAAAACACACTACAGGAAAATTGCTAAGAACATTATGCTTATAATCGATAATTTCGATAGGAACACATTCAGCAGAATGTGGAAGATTGGAAAAAAAACACTTTGGAATCTTGGGTAATTTTTACAACATTATAATTAAAATCTTTATTTTGCAGGACGAAAAGGTCAATTGGGGGGAACCCCGCTATGGCAAAGCAGGCTTCGTAGCTTACAGTTCTGTAGCTACGAAGTATAACTCTAAGTAAAATTCTTCTTTGAATTCTACTAAGATTTCGGCAGTTAATCTTTTTTTTTCAAAGCATTAACCCAAACTCTAGAGGCATAGCAGACAAAAGGAACAATTCCCTGTTTGTAGATCATACCAATA
>JAPMOR010071729.1:108023-127839 GCA_026543865.1 Argiope aurantia
TATATATATATATTATCAGAGTTTTTTTTCTGTTATAATCTGCGTGAAAGATGATGTTCGTATCTTATTCTATTCAAATCCAATTTTATTAATTTTGGTCAATGATTAACGATAATGAATATAAGGTGGCCATAAAATATATTCTCTATTTTGAAACATCTACATATGAAGAAGCCAAATTTCATAGGAAGAAGGTAAATGCATATAAAGATGAATTTTTGTAAAAAAAATAGTATTAGAATTTGCCAAAAATGTGCTTCTGTGCAAACTAGATTAAGAGAAAAGATTTGCGCATTGGAAATGTTTCACGTGGGCAGTGGAACCTTAATAATGATTATGAAAGATAATTTTATATTGTATCTCATTCATTTTTATATGTGCATTTTTATCACTTAAATATTAAAGACATTTTTTATCCATTTATTTATGGTTCGTAGAAATGTTTTCGATCCAACAGCTCCAAATTATATTATGTTGGGGATTTTTGTAACGCTTTACGAGATTATCTCAATGGTTATGGCCTCAAAAGTCTATATGAGAAATTTCCTTTCCTTTCGTTGATTAGTTTTACCGAATATGCCTTCAAAAAATGTCTACCATGCATGTGTTATATCAATGTCAATATAAAAACATACATTCTAGTTACCATCAACATCATGAAGAAGCAAAGATTTTAAATGTAACAAACACTTGCAGTAATTTAATTGCACAATTATGACTCTCCATTTTCTAGGGACAACAAATATGAAGCTCTGAAGGTGAGCAGTAGATCACCGGAAGACTTGATTATTATTCTACACTGGCATGTCGTATCCATGGTTACTTCAAAGACTCCCTAACACTACTTAACTACTATTAGAACTACTGTACAAAAAAAAACGCAACAGCATCATTGCCATTGCAGAAGTGATAAATGAGAGAAGTATAGGGGAACTTGAGTGTTTTCGCGACAATAAATATGACATCTACGAGACGGTCTGTGGTTCCCCTTGGTTATTGTTATTCTCCTTCTTCTTTTTGTAATTGTGGTGACAAATGAGTGTCTGAAGACAGGCAAAGTTCTGGGAGAAAGATCATATGAGAATGAAACCGTAAATGGCAGAGAGCCACAAGAAAATAGCCACCCATTAAAGGAAAGAGGAAAATAATAGAACGACTTACAGAGTTCTGAAAGAGGCGTTTCTTTCTTCTCTAAAGATATCGTAACCGCAAAAGACGAAGACGTACTTGCCATTGGCTTCATTGTTTATGGTGGTGATGGTTAAAGGGTTGAAGGTGTAATTTAGATATAAAATTCCGTAGTTTATATTATGTCATTTCGGTATTTTTTGTCGTTTCGTTTGCTCATGAAAACATTTACTGAGTGTTAGAAATAGGATGAGTTGGAATTCGATACTTATTATACAAATAAGTTCTTTTATAATTACAGATGACAAAAAAATATATATAGTAGGCTCACTAAAGTGCCTTGTCATCCTCTTTAACTTGAAACGACTGCTGCTATATTCATAAAAGTTTCGTCCAGTTATAGTAAAGTATCCATGAATTACATAATTAAACCACCTAAAGCACTTTTTGGTGGAAAACTGCGCTGTTTACGACGTTTTCCGTAGATTTCCAGTTTGTGTATGTTGCCATAGACAGTTTCATTTAACTGCGAATAGCTAATTTATTCTATCTAGACACCATTTTTATAAACGTAGCAGCAACCATTCTAAGTGGAAAAAGACTTCAGTGGACATACTGTTTATAGTATTGAGATCGGTAAAATCACATTTTATTGACTTTCAGATACTAAGCTTTTTTTAATATAAAATTAAAATCTATTAATTAAATCGCTTCTTTATGGCTTTGATCCTATAATTAAGATAATACAAATAGTTTTTACAACATTTTAAATTAAAAACGAATAAAGGAATTTTTCTCTAATGTGATTACTTTTTGTTTAATTTATACCTTAATATGTTTTTCGTTTTAACTACCAACGCAACAGAAATATCTTCATTCAGTATAAGAAATTATCAATTTAATTCCATAGAAAATATACCTTTAAGTTTTATTTATTGAAGAATGATACGAAAGTTTATGTTTTGCAGTTGATATAATACAGAATACACCGGGAGAAATAAATTCCCAACTTGGCTAGCTAGTTTAAATAAATTAAATTTAGTTCAAACATTTGCCAAAGTAACAGGATTAAATTTCCAGAATCACTGGCTAAAGCTGTGCTAAAAGAAGCATTAGAAATATTGAATTATGGTACACTACAGACGTTTGTTAAGTATTACATTGCCCATATACCAAATGTGATTTCATGGAATGAAGCCCAAATTATTTCAAATTTCAAATTTTGATATCATATACTATTGTAAAAGCTCTACACTTTGTATACGGTGTAATATACATCCTTCTAAATTTATGGAATTTCCTCTAAAATTTGAGGAGGAAAGGATTAAACCTTAATTAATAGAAAATATTTTTGCATTTTTTAAAAAAATAATTACAAAAATATAAATTTTTTTATTCCAATGAAAGGAACCTTATAAACATATGCAATCAGATACATATTGAATAAATGGAAAATAAGTGTAAATATATATATAGTATATTATCATTTTAACATGAATAATGAAAATTTATGTCTTTCTGTAAGTCACTATTAGTTATAAACATCGTATTTTAAAGAGTTGTCTTTACTTATTAAAAGAATAACAGCAAATTATAGTATATTAAAACAGTTAATGGTATAATTATATATTGATACAATTAAGACGGATTCTTTTATTTTAATGTTTATTTATTTCAGCTTCAAAAATTTCAGCAACAAACTATTATTTAAATTTATTGTATTTATCTTCATTTTGATGAAAATATTTTCAATGAATCATAATCTTGAGCTCTCTGAAAACACCTTTTTATCAATACTTATTGAAGCCAAAATATCATTTGACCTAGAAACAAGTCATTAATGCGTAATAATATTCTGAAAATAAAGAAGCGATTCCGGGCCATCGACTCAGGCCAATGATCTCAACGATTTCCTTTCACATTATCAGAATGCTTTCCTATTTCACTTAAGTAATCACATTTCTCTCTATTCTGACCTTTTACTACAAACTAATTACATCTCATGTCTGGCCATTCAAGAATAGGAAGCCACTCAGATTATTTTGAGCCTCTGGGCTCTTATTTCACTCCTTATCGTTACTTTTTGTTATACAGGAAATTGTCTGGGACATTTATTATCAAATCATTCAAAGTATTATCTTCAATGATTTCAGATATAGAGGCGATATCCCCGAACTCCAAAGGAATTCTCAATACGCAAATCTTTACTGCATTTTTGAAGCGAGATAATTCGCTTAGCACACATCATTCACTTATAATTTAGTATCACTAATTAGATAATTTAGTATTTATAATATTCAAATTCATATAATTATTTATTTAGTCTATCAGTGAGTCTTCAAACAGAAATGATTAATTGATTTTCGTTGATTACTTAATGAAAGGAGATCTTTGTTCTATTTTAGATTGGTTTATCCTTTCTTTGTGAAACTGTGGTTTGCTGAAACTTTTAAAAGTGCCCCAATTAATAGTAATTGTGTGACTTCTACTGCCGATATTTATTAAATTTTTATCTATTTATTGTAATTATATGCATGCATTATATATTATATATTCATTTGTTTTTGTTACAAGCACACATTTTTTTTTACAATTGCTTTTAATCCAGAAAATTCTAAACAGTATTCGTCTTCAATAACTTACTTCAATCAAGGTTTAAACTAGAAAATCTTCTTTCCGAAATGCAGTGCGTTTGCAGGTTTGATTAAAAAATTGCAATCTCTTGCAATAAAAATTTCATTAAAAAATAGAAATCTATATTTAGCAATTTGAACGTATTTTGAAATGCAGCATTTTTTAGGTAAGGTATACTGAAGTGATTCAAATGACGAGAAAAGGGAATATTTAATACCCGAAAAAATTATTTTAGAAACTCTCAGATGTTACATTCAAGTTATTTTTGTACTAACATTTATCAGAACCCTGAAAGTCTCAGAAATCTCAAATATTTTCATGCGTTATTAAGATTAAAATAACAATTTCATCTTAAACCTTACGAAAGATATAATCAGTAGCATGAATATTCGATTGCAAATCTCAATTGGTCCAATATACTCATACTTCCAATAATCGTCTGCCAATAACCTATAACTATTTGTAAGAATCCATTATTAAATCTTTACTTGTTTTAATGATCGTGTTTCACTCATAAACTGCAAATTCCCTGGTATACATATAGCAATCTGTTAAATCTTTCTATCTCGAGGTTTTAAGTAATTAGAATCAGACTATTTTACGACACTATGTGTGTACACGTGTGCGTAGGTGCTTGGCGTGTGTAATAAAATGTTTTAAAAATTAAATTTTTACATAGACCCCACATAGTGAAAAAGTGGTTGTTAGTAAAATATTTTTCTATATTTTTCTAACTACCACTTTTTCTCTATGAACAGACAAAATGTTAACTTTTATCTGAGAAATTTACTGGAATATTGAAAGGTAAAATTATTGATTTAGATTATTTTTCCATATCTCGGACCATTATTTGAGAGATGCTTTTGTTATGAATTTTAAGTACAATATACACAAAATAAAACATTATTAAAAGTACTGAATAAAAAAATAAAGATATCGCTTCATTGATTTTCATTTAATTAAAAAATGGTTAAATAATATATCAATTGAAATGCTTAGAAACTTATTCAAAATAATCCACGATACATGAAACATTTAAATTCAAGTTAAATTTATTAAAATATTTTAACTTAATGATGAGCCTATATAGGACGATTGAACTGTTACCGTTCCGGATGTTTTAGGTTTCAATACAGATGTTTCAATATAATTCATAAAGATATTAATGTTCATATCATTCGTCTGTCTAAATTTCATTTCCCAGAATAGAAAGATTTTGTTTTATTAAATGTAGAATCCGATTGTAAAATTCTAAACGTCAATCGCGAATGTATGTATACCTTGAAATATGCTCTAAACTTTCGGGTTTGGAATACTACTTCTGGACTTCTGGACTGTTCTTACAATTGAATGAGAGTAACTTGAAAAATAATCTAAAATGTCAAGTTCCATTTCTCATGTAAAACACCTCTTCCTAGTCTTTCATTTCCTAGAAAGTAAGGACCAGGTAGTTTATTAATTGGATTTGTTTAATTACTAAAACCCTATAAAATTTATTTTGATAGATGACGGTAATTCGAGAAACGACAATTTTCATTCTTCTACAATTTGACCACACACAGCATAAATCGTCAGAACACATACAGCATAAATCATCTGCGAACACATACAGCATAAATCATCTGCGAACACATACAGCATAAATCGTCAGCATATGACCTCTGAGATATCTTAAATGTTTAGTATCTTCTTACTTATTTATGAAGTTGACGTTGCAACTTCCGGTCAATGAATTCCGGTCAATGACGGCATGATACCTGATTAGTCGATTTCTTTGTAGTCATGATGTACCACTAAGCAAATATTGACGTATGAATTAACATATGTATTCCTGAAGTTAATATTTTTCATTTATATTCGTGTTTAATCTGTCTGAATTTAAAAGTAATTTTATGTCTGAAAAATATTTAATAGCACTCTGTGAATCTGTGTGTGCATAAATGAATGAAAGAAAAGCATTTTATTAACATTCTTGCATTTTGTGGGAGCAATAAAAAAATATTTTTTAACTTTTTACTCTCAGTCCTCTCAGAACTCAAAATGTTTCCCTGACATTGCATACCATAATTAGCAAACTTTTGTGACTGGAAATATACGTCTTGGTGTAATATTTACGAAATAATCTTGTTACACATTTTCGGTCACCCTATATGTATTAAAATAATACGAAAAATTACAACAATGATTCGACTATATTTCTTAACAAAATTATCGCATTTGCAATGAGATTAATTCACATGAAATGAAGCTCGGATATTAAATGCAACAATGAGAGCCAGAAAACATTTGAATGCATTTCTTCTTTCACACAATAACTTAAAAAAATAAAAATTGGCAGTGACAAAGGAAATGTTTCCAAAATTATTAGTTACATTGAGTTTTGACGCGTTCTTAATAAACGTAAAATTACACTCATTATGCATCACTATTAATATTCGGAACATCTATGATCTAAAAAAGAGAAATCAGATATCAATAAAAATATATGCAGGCCGGGATAGCCTGGTTGTTAGGATTTTCAAACACCGCCGAGCGAAGATTCTCCATGTGTAAGGAGAATGGTGCAAGTATAAATCTGTCGTGGTCACACAAAATCCTCCAAATTGAGGCAGTACCTCTGGGAGTATTATTTAAGAGGTGATCATGCTCTGATTCAGTCTAAATTATGACCTGTGAATAAAATGTATGAATGAAGTCTGTCCCGTAAAATTGATTGTGACGCATGAGTAGCTAAATCGTAATCTTGGATCTAGATAACGCTGTTGAAAAATAAAAGACGCTGAATATAGGCTTAAAATCGTTGACTTTGTCAGCGGGCTTGTCTATGACAGAGTGCCATGAGAAACAACTGAATACATACATATCAAAAATTATAAAAAGCTTAATACCGCAAAATTCAAGAAATAGCTAAATGCTATAGAATTTACATTCTTCAATCAATTGGAAAAATAATATTCCATAAAACAACAATCAGCCAGTAATTATAAATGCTATTTAACTTTAATTTTAGTCGAAGAAATTAAAGTGTATTTCAATAAACTCAAATTTAAATATCAATAAAATCTAGGTAACAAATTATCTAAACTTATATATCAAATTTTTCGTTAAATAATTATTAACAAATACGAATAAGTCTAAGAAAAAAACTTTGAAAATAATAAAAAATAATTCTAAATATTTAAGACATTTATATTTAAAGGTCGATTTCACATTTAAAGCCTAATATGCAATGTAAATGAAAGAGAAATGTATTTAAAATATTACAAACAGAAATGAATACAAATTTAATAAATTCCACGATAATAATATTTGAGAAACAGTCCTTCTAACTGAAGCTTCAAATGAAAGAATATTTTGTTACATTTAAACAATTTTAAGCAGATATAGTTCCCTTGAATTCTGCCTACATATAAAGAAATGTGTTTGAATGAACTGATTCGGTTTATAAATGTCCCAATTACATTTCTGTAGCTAGGGAGATTATTATCTTTGACGTCATTCGAAATTATAATTAGATAGAAATCCAAATCATACTGTAACTTTTCTTCACGTTTCGAAAAGTAGGAGAATTCTATTCTCAGAAGAAATTGAAAATGAGGCAAGTTCTAAAGGAATTTATTACTCTTTTACAGTTCTTTCGTACTGGGCGCAGTTAAATCTAAAAATAGAAAATGTAATTTAACTCGAATTTCCTAAAGGCAGCTGATGTCGAATTTTCATTTGACAAAATTATGCGCACTGATGAAAAGTAAAAATGTCATTGAGATAAAAGTAAGCATTTTCCGCTTTTATCAGTTGAACGGAGACTTAATACAATAACTTAGAAGAAGATTAGCTTTGGAGCTTTCTGCCAAAGAAGATCATTCACAATTAATTCATTGATTTTAACAAGCGAAATTCTGAATACATTTGAAATTTTTTTATTTCGCTGGTAAAACAATTATATTTTAGTCTTTAATAAATATCTTAATTACTTTCAAATTACTTGGCATTTTAAGAATAATTTTCGGTAGAGTTTTAACACATTGAAAATTATAGAAGATAACAGCATGTATGCAGAAAGATGAAGCAAAACATTAAAGCTTTAATAAAAAAACGTTCGTTAATATTTTTAATTTCATTTATACTAAATAATTTAAATTTTATTTTCAAAAAATATGAATATATTTATTTTAATGCAAGCGATATATTCATATTGAATATTTTAAAGTGTTTTTTTTAAATAGTTCTAAAAAATTATTTTGATCATACTTTAGACAGATACTTCTCGAAAGATGAATATTATTATTTCTTTGCTTTGTACTTTCAAAAATAATGATAAAGAATCAAAACTCTTTATGTAATTAGAATTTCTATTGTAGGAGAATTCCACTCTAATGTCTCCCTACGATGTGCTTCTAAGTCTTTAGAGATAAGCAGATAAAACTTAGAGCTGAACTCAAACTCGTAAAGATTTGTCATATATTTAAAAATTGAACGACTTTAAATCCCATTTTTTTATGTTTTTTTAAGGCATATCCCCATATATATATATATATATATATATATATATATAGAGAGAGAGAGAGAGAGAGAGAAAGAGAGAGAGAGTTTTAAAAATATTTAAATGCATTTATTGGGCATATATTAATATTATCTATTTTATCTTTTCTCTAAAGTGTTTTAAAACATGATTTTTTTCAAAAGTATTTTAGGCAAAAAAAAAAAAAATAGCATTTAATAAAATATACTTTTAATCTAATTCAACCACAATTCTCCACTTTTTGAATGCAGTTGCAGCTGAAGTAAATAAGTTTTAGAAACTGTAGCCGAATTAACCAGGAATATATTTATTGCTCTTTCCATCAGCGCATGATAGAATATACTTGTTTCTTAGTAAGTTAAAACTTCACTGTTGAGAATTGTAGTTGCTATACCTAATTGAATCTGATATTAAAATAAAAATTCCAATATTATACATAAATCAAATATCTTTGTATCTATCCTTGAATTTTTAAAAATATTTAATTGACATTTGAATAAATGTTAAAGTTTTAATAAAAAAATTATTAAAAAAACACAATTTTATTTAAGATTCATTAATAAAGATTCTTAAAATATTTTAGCATTCTCAGTGAATCATGGCAATACGAACGATTAAATCAGCGAACTCTAAATTATTTACAGATTCCCTATGATTTTGTGATCTAAAAATAATTGGAGGAAATCTGTTGTGATTAAGAAATTAAAAAACTTTAATGGGTCTCTATTTTTAAATTAAAATATACATCCCGCAATCAATGCATTCTTCGTGCCACATTTAATGATGCCTAATTTTCTATAGTCACAAAAAAATCTTTAAACATTATGGGGCGGGGCCTTTTTCATTTTTTTTTTCGTTTTCTTTTTTGTTAATATTAGCGTTGAGATTAATATGATAGAAGAACTTTTTTTGTTTAGTTAAGAACGATAAAGTACTGTGAATTCATATGTTTTTTAGAGCTCAGTAAAAAGGAAATAGATCTATCGAATTATTTTTGCATCATTTTGTTTAAGGAAGAAGAAAATAATTTTGAAGACAGTTCAAGATTTCAAAAACATCGCAGACTTTCCTCAAATTTAGAAACATTATTCAGGATTTATTCCTTTAACGTGTGTAACAGATAGTTTTGAATTCCACCACATTTCATTTATGTTAGGGATTTATATACAGAAGAGAAAGGAGTAAGAAGCTGGAATTGTATGCTTAAGAAAAACCGATTTTTCAATTTTAACCTGAACAAATGAGGGCCATTTCTCTGATTCCGAAAATGAATGAATTACAAAGATGCGTAGCTTTTCCGAGCTCATCAATTAATTTTTAAAAATATCAACAGAAAAATCCCATATTACAAAAATTTACTTGTTATTTTGGTTTTTTCCACGATTTTTTTTTTTTGCTTCAATTTTAGATATATTTATTATACACATGACATACTTGTAATTTTAGATATATATATATTTTTATGTGCAAAAATATGTACAAAGAACAGTTTCACAGCTTTCTTAACTTCAAAACTATGAGAATTAACTGAACATGATAAATTGATAAAGAAATATAAGTGTTTTTCTTGTCGGAAAACCAATAGATTTTTACAGAATTATGAACAATTTTATTTATTTTTTTTATCTTCTATTGGTTTTTAAGAATTTTGTTTTTATTTTAGACATAAGCTGTAAAAGTAAGACTGATGAAAACATTCAAGACAAACTAAAATTGACTTAACGATTTTATCAATAAAAACGAGGCCCATAAAAAAAATACATGTTGAACGCAAGAAAGAAAGTTGTATAGTGACGATATGACAGATACGTTTATAAGACGTGCATGGATAAGTACATGATTCCGAAAGAGGTTATTTCCGACTACCTATTACCGAAATTGTAGCAAATAGCGATCGGCAATAAATTGAGCTATAACCATAACAAAAACTATTTGTCGTAATGACTGTCTTTTAGGAGCTTATATCGAAAACGACTTTCGATGATATATGAAAGAGTATGGAAGCTAAAACTTCTCATCGTGATCTCCAAGTTTCCAATTTGTACAAAAAATATAAGCGATGTAAAAAAAAACAAAAAAAAACAGTAGTTTGTAGATGATGTTAATTTGGTTTCAATTTCCAAGAAATATAGAAATAAGTTTAAAATATAGGAAATTCTTAGTTTAATTAGGGATTACTAGTCGTATGTAATATTATTTTAGTTTCCAAGAGTTTAAATTGACTAGAAAATCAATTGTTTTAAGTTAATATATGTTCTCATGTTGTCTTAAATGCTAAGGTTTCCAAAATAAGTCAAATGAAATGTTAGTAAAATCTTGTGGTATCTATATTTTCAAGTGTGAAATTCCAAATTTTAAGGTTTTAGAGATTTTTTTAGTACAATTAATTAATAAAAAATTTTAAAAATGATTTATAACTAAACTAAAGATATAAATTATTATTTTCTTAAAATTAAAGATGTCAAAACCCAATTGTAACCATGTGAAACGCTAATGAAGTACAATACTAATAGAAAATTCTGTTTGATTTTTCAATAATATGTTTGATGATAATTTGATTTCCGTCGACTGCAACACTCATACTTATAAGCTCATCCATTCGAATAATTTCTGGAAAGTTAGGATATACGATAATTAGATTGACCAGCTACATCTTTGTCTTTTGATTCCAATCCCTTGGGAAGGATATCGCAATCCTTGTTTTTTCTCAAACATCTTTAATGATCTCGAAACGATACTATTGGAAATGGGGGAACAACTGTAGCAAAAAACAGAAAATTGTCTGAGTTTAAAAACTGCATAACAACCAGAAAGGAAGCATGCTTTCTTGTTATCCATTTTTTTGTTCTATTTTATAACGTCTGTCTTGCTCTTTACAGTTTTTTCAACCCATTTACATATAGTGCATCTGGAGTGTAAATGTTGCAGGGTATTTCTATTTGCAATATATAACGTTGCGTATCAGATTTCATTCATATTTGTCACAAGAGCGAATATTTTCTTATTTTTTAACATGAGTATACTCTAGTTACGATTAAATTGATTTGTAGTATTGTTGATATTGGTACACAATTGTTAAGGTTGCTGTTTCAGCATCTTGTAATTTTACGATTTTGTTTCATGATCTTTACATTTGATTAAATATTCTATAAATGAATTAAGTAAATAAATACAAAATTAAATAAAAACAATGTCTTATTAAAAAGAGCTTATTTTGTAAAATCCTTTTTATTGCTTTCTATTTTTTTTTAACTTTATAGCAATTACCCCAATTCAGTTTTATTAATATTTCAGAGTACTAAAATAAATTGTCTTTCTAATGTTCACTATTATATGTCTGCATTAATATGCATTAAATTTTGAAAAAAATAATGACAAATGTTACATTTTGAAAAAATTGGTATAATGAATTGTCACTGGTTAAAATATTGGTGCATATTTGAAGCTACGTAAAATTTTAACCCTTTCTCTACTGACCCAACTGAACTTTCCTTGCAAATTCTCTCCTGGCAGCTTGGTGTCTATTCAAACGAAAGGTGCTAACAATAAAGCGAAAACATCCGTGGTCGTTTCTTTTTACATCCTGCACTCCTAGGTTTGAAACAGAAACCAGCTTGTCAGGATAGAATTTACATGGCTATTTTTAGCTCAGTAGTGAAAGGGTTAAAATTATCAAATAGGATATACACTTTTCTAAGCTGTGAGCTTCATTAAGCTTCCTGTCATGTCTTAATTCATATATTATAGGTACAAAAAAGTGCTGAAGGTTCAACTTGTATTTTGGGTATTATGTTTTATACCCAATATCATGATATTTAATACAACTTCAGAGGAAAGCTTCCAAAGGATAAAGATCTACTAAAAAAAGCAAACATACAACAATTATTTTAAATTAATTCTACCTATGTGGATCAACATTATTATTTGAGATATAATTTTTGAAAATTATCCAGGAATTTCGTATTTGGACATTTGCATATATTCATTCACAATTTTAAAATTCTCTCCTAAGAATTATATAATTATTAGTTATTAATCTTTAATATTTTCGATTTTGGTTTATAAGATGATGCCATATTTGGGCTTCATAGTACATTCAAACTGATAAAGCATATTGAGGGTTGATTTTCGACATTTCAATTAACATGTTGATTCTAGCACAAATTATCCCGAAAAGTAGGTGTAGATTTCGGAATTTTTTTAATTTGTCAATTAGTTTGTCTAATTTAACATTTAAATGTTTCTTTGTCTTGAATTTAATGTAATTATTATTTTACATTTCCTAAAATTGTTTTCACAAATTGTATGGACTCATATATATAGAAACGTATTGGTATTTTTATTGAAGTTTTCATTCAAGAAATAAAAACAAAAAAACTATAACATAAAAAAAACTAACGACAGAAAAATATGACAGTTAGCCTATCATGATCAACACTTTCGAACTTAATAAACTGGTCAAGATGAACTATCATCTATAAAAAAATCTATCTACTCTCATAATTTTGTAAAATAAACTAACTAAATATTTAAAATATATAAAAGTATGCGTTTGACAAAATTAAACTTAATTCATTAGTCTTAATTACCCCTATATTAATGTTATTAGGCAGAATACTGCGTTAACATTTCGAAGCTAAAATATGATTATTGTTCTAAATCCATGAAAATAATGAAGTTTTCAGAAAATAGGAAAATTCTCAATGATCTCATTCAAATAATGAAGTTTATTAATTCAAGTGATTTCAGAGGTGATAATACCTGTCAAATAGAAATGATTTTAATTAATTTGCCAGTTGAAATCCCTCAATCCCATTGTTTAAGTTTCAGTGAAAATTGGATGAACATTTACTAAATTGGAACATTTTTGCTTTAATTCTCTACACCCTTATATTGCATTGCAGACATGTTTTGTATTATATTATAATAAAAAATAAATAAAAATGAAGCATACAAGAAACCGCAATTCCATCGTTTAGCAATATTAGGCTATTTGCTTAAAATTTATTTTTTTTTTGTTTTTGTTATTTGTTTTTAGATATATACTTGAAGTATTTTTATTATTTAGTTCTCTTTTAGTACTAAAGAGTATCACTTACCTTGTTTGATTTTAATATTTTGTGTAAATATTAAATATAAATTATTAAATTTCTATATAATGAATAATTTTAATGAACAATAATATAATATTAATACCATTTTTAATAATAATAATAAATATAATAATATTATATAAATTAGAAATAATTGAAATCGAAATTAAATTCTTAAAAATTCGTGTAGTGATTAAATCATGTACATGGAGGATTTCAAAGTAAATGATCATACTAATAAATTTCATTTCGAAGTATTATTGAATTAAAAAAACAGTCTTAAAAAACAAATGTGTTTTAAATATTACTCTAATTTCCAAGCAGTATTTGATGAAATAAACAAACTATAACAGAATTTATAAGTATTGTTTTCTGACAAAAATGTGTAAAATGAATATATGTATATGAAGAAAGAATCAGTTGTTTCTCCACTTAATATCCTTACACATGTGTCCATGTGGATTTTTTTTCATAAGAATATTCGAAATAAAATATTGAGTTACTGTAACTCTTTCGCCTAATTGTGTGAATTTGAAGAGCCAACTCCAAAAAATGCAATTTCAAAAGAATTTATCCCTAAACAATAACGTTAGGAGACAAATACTTTTATTCTTCAAATAAACAATAATTTCTTGCTTATTTTACATGTGCAGATTCTATATAAATTATTCCTATGCTCATATTCAGAATGAAAAATGATTTACAATGATAACAAAATTTATCTTCCAGATAAGTACAGAAAGGAATATTTTATTTCGTATCATTATTTCATCATCTACATAGGGTCTTTATTTATATTATATAAAATAATAAGCATTTTCATAATTTTTCAAAAAAAAACCTTTTTTTTATATTATCAGAAGAATTTGTTCTAATGATTGATTTAAAAATACCATCTCCAAATTTAATATAATAAAAGTTACATTGAAAATTATCTTCTCTGTTACTTCCCATTTATATTTTTTACTTAATTTATATAAAATTTCTATTACTCGATATAATTTTGTGGAACATTCATGTAATTATTTTATTATTATTATGTTTTTTAAAGAAAACTAACTATTTAATCTTAATAAGGTAATTTATTTTTTAATGAAAGTATCTTTATATTCCTAAAGTTAAAAAATTTTGAAAAATCACATTTTTTTTCTATATAAAACGTGTTGGGCATAAGTAAAAATGCAAAACTTTTGTGACGATTAGCATTTGTTTGATCTTCGTTACACTGTGACTGAGGACTCACGCCTCAAATTTGCTGTATTTTTTTACATAATTTTTTCACTCTCCAAAATCCTAATTCTTTAGTCAGATCGTTGCTTATTTTCACCAGAAAGAAAACTTGTTTAGGAAACAGCTTTCATATTGTTACAAAGTTCAACCGCATTTTTGAAGTCTAATTTAAATTTTAAACGCCGTATTCAATATTAAGAACAATTGAAAATCAGTCAAACTTTTCAAGAATGGTCTTACTAATATTCTTCAGGCATTTTGTTTCTTTTAATCATCTTAATTCGTAAAGTGATTGAAAATTAAGTATTATTTGGAAGTAAAACTGGAGTATTTATTTGGTTATTTTTTAAATGAACACAATTTTAGTGAAAGTAAAAACATTAGCAGGGGGTGAAAGTAAAAAGTAAACTTAGTTAGTGAAAGTAAAAACATTACTATGAAATCCTTAATTTTTTAAAATATTAAAGTGTAAGACGTTTGAAAAAGAATAAGCAACTTCTCAATTTCCTCCTCCTAATTTTATCAACTTTAATTCATATTATTGAAATATATACCCTCTCTATTCATACAGAATATCCCAAAATGGGCCTTGTGTCAAGAGCTCCAATTCTCACTTTTCCTGAGGATTGAATTTGGATAAAGATACTCAAACAAGAGACAATCATAATTTTCATTTTGTGTTATACATAGTTAAAATAAACTTCATAAAAAAAGGATTATATTTTTTGTATAGAATACAAAATGAACGTTCTATATTTGTATTATTATGAAAGTCTATGCTAAATAAATTAGTTATTGGCAATAATGAAAGAAAATGCCGTGGCCATGATATTAAAAAGCAGCAATTTCAACGTCATTTCGATAGTTATACATGTGATATGGAGAACATCTACCTTTTCGCGATATTAAATATGACATTTTTTTTCTAATTTAAATTATTATTAAACCGTGGGGACATCGTGGAACTTGATTGTTATTCTACGCCTTCCTCTCGTAACCATGGGAACAAAAGCATGTCCAAAGGAAAGCGAGAATCTGGAAGAAAGATCATAAGAGGATGAAACAGGAAATAGAATCATAAGAGAGTGAGTGTTAACCCTGGGTGACACTGGGCTGGGGGGATAGAACGAATTCAGAGATCTGAAAGAGGCGTTTTTTTACTTCTCAAACATACTGTAGACATAGAAGAGGAAGAAAGAGATCGTCATCTAGGCATCAATTGTTTATTGAGATAGTGATGAAATAAACTGTTGGAGGCATTTAGATATAAAAATCCGATAGTTCTGTTATTTCATCTTTGCCTTCTTTATTCTTTTTTTTTGCCCATGAAAAACATTAATTAAATCCTAGGAATAAAATAAATCAGAACCTTAGATTCAAAAACAAGAATACTTTTTATATTAAAAGATGAATAAAGCGGTTTTTGTTGATGTTAACACTTATAATTTTTTTTTATTTTAATTGTTAGGACAACTTACACATAATTTAGAATATAAGCATATTTAATCAATTATCCCAATTATTTTATGCTCATAAAGATGTTTTAATAATACCTTTTGTGCGCAGGAGAGGAAATAATTTCGACACACAATATGACATAATATTTATATATTTTTCAGGAGAATCAATTAATTCGAATATATATTAACAAATTTAAATAAACATTTTAAGTTGTGTACTTTGAAGGAACTTATTTTTATAAAAGGTATTTTCCTTAAACCCAATGTTTCAGGCATTAAGATAAATATTAAAATATGCTTTATATAGAGAAATGAATTAAAGATGTGATTTTGTAAAGGATTATTTATGTAACTTTAATTTGAAAGAAACTTGATTTTATTAATTTATACGTATTAGTAAAATTATATTGTAAAGAATTCGCACATTTAATTTGAACTCAATATTTTACTTTTTTATTTCGCTTTTTAAGAACTAGAAGTACCGAACCTTCTCTTATATTACTTACAATTTAGAAGTGTAAACTAGTAAACTTTTCACTCTGAAGTTGAATGTTAATAAGATTTTATTATATTGGATTTATTTTGATATTTTTAGATACGAATAAAATATAAATAAATACAGATGTTTATACTGATTGAATAAATGTTTTACTGATTGTAATTATAAAAAAAAATATTCATATTAGAAGGTTTCGTGTAAAATGTTATATATCCCATACTTTTAAAGTGAAAATATATGCTAAAAATGTCTTTTTTACAATTTAATTTTTGATACCCTTCAATCAATTTTATCTTTTTCATATTTTTCATAAATTTTTCGAATTACAATAAGAAAATTAAAAGTAATTTTTACAGATATAATTTTTTATCATGCAAATGTTTTATTGTGATATAATTCTTCTTGAAATTTATTCTTTGAATATAGTCACTAGTAGAGATAATAAAATTGAAATAACGGGCCTAAATAATATCATAACTTTAGTGTATATTTTAGTAATTAGCCATTACTAGTAAATATACCCTTTTTTAAAGGTGGTTTTATACATCCGATAAAAATATCAAAATCATTCCAACATTTGATCATCTATAATAATAATAAAATATTTAAATAAGGAAAATAGTTCACTTAAATTTCTTTTGCTATTCTTTACTTTTAGTTTAAATATAATCAGTTTGTTTAATTTATATTTCTTTGAAAATATTTTTTAAAAAAATCTCTAAGTATTATCGTGCTTCAAATAATAAAAACATCCATAATTCCAAAAGTATTTTTCACCAGTTTTAATTATTTTTTCTTCTTTAACAAATTTTAATAAGTTTATTTTAATTTCATAGTTTAATTAATATATTAATAGTAGAATTCATTTTTAGTGAAGAGAAATTCTTCGAAAAAATATATTAAATATAATTTAATTTTTTTGCAATTACCAATTTAGTATAAGACGCTGTCTTTAACAATTTAAGAAAACTGCATTCGAATTCTCGGTAAGTTTCAAAATTGATACACTTCCATCTGAATTAAACCTCTGTAGTCTCATCTTATTTTTAAATTCAATACAAAGTAATTGGGCTCAATCTTTTGTGACTAGGAAATCTTGTGTGGAAGGAGTTAGAGAACTTTAATCGATCCCTTGTTAGAAATTAAAATGTGTGCCCTGCATTTAATGAATGCTTCATTCCACATTTAATGGCACCTATCTTTCAACTGCAAGTAAATGAAATCCACAGTGTCCCACAAGCTCCGAATAACATTAAACTTTTTTCTACCCGTCTTCCTTAACGTCAGAATTGTGGATATTAAGGCTTTTGTGAGAATTCCGAGTTTAATTAAGTTCGCCTTTGTGATGAAGTTTCTTCGGTATTTTAACATTTCACAGAAAGAGAATGGATTACTGAGGTTTATCTCTTTTTTCTGCTGATTTTATCCATTTTAAGGGAGATCGAAGAATGGTAGAATTCAAAATGGTTCTTCTTTTTGAAAGTGAACATTTTTCCGATCTTACCTTCGAGCGGTAGCTGTAAGTGGATTTGCATTCAGTCATACTCCGGTCAAAGATGCAGTCATTACTAGCAAAGAAAGGTTTTAACCTAATTTATATGCACCTTATGAATAAGAATCGTTACAAAGTTTGCCAAACTTTAAAGTCTTGAATATTTTATACCTTTGTGTAGTGTCGTTATCTGTCAATGTCTTTATTTATTTATTTTTTTGTAACGTGTTGATCATACTGTTAAATAACTTTTTCTTAGGGTAAAGAAAATAATTCAGGAATGGCAGCAAACATTTTTATTGCATACGGAAAACAGAAAAAATTTCGATCAATTCTTTTTGTACGATAAATATCAGTAGGTAAGTATAAATAGAATGGTAAGAATAATAAAGTACATTTTCTATAATTACTTATGTTTGAAAATCACAATGAAATTTTTAAAAAGAATAAAAAATTCGTGCATACGTATATAGCAATTAATCACATATTACCTTCTGCTATATTGATATATTTACTATTGCAATACATTCGAGTGTTTATTTTGTATTCTTCTTATGAAATCTCTCATACTAATAGGGTGATACACATGATTTTAAAAATTTTCTTTTTATCTTTAAAAATTTGTCACCATTTTGTAGTTGAAAATTTGAGTTGTCTTGAAAATTCTTAAAATACTCTTCTATAAAATGAGTACACCGGAAATTACAAAGCGTAATTAAAGATATTATGTATGAAAAAATGTGATTCCCTTGGTAAAAAAATGTACATTTTTCTTAAAGATTTCAAAGTTATTTTATACCTAGCTCTTCTGTAAATATCTACAGATCATTACTCCATAAAATATGAACTCAAAAGCCAAAGATTATTAAATTCTGGTAATGCAATGTCTGTAGATGAAAATTGGAATATTTTTGGTATGAAGTTTGAAATAAAAATTTAATATATTTACTTTCAAATATCAATAAAAAAACGATGAATTATATACTTTAATTAACTACGATATATAGAATAATATTTTAATATATTGTTTAGGATATGATATTGACCTTCCATATTTTCCTATTTTAAAGTGACTGTAAACATTTCAATTCCACATATACTTGAAAATGTAATTATTTGTAGACATTATAATAATAAAGGCAGTTAAAAAAATTTGAATTTCTTTGCAAACTTTCTACACCAAACACATAAAGATATAAATCATCATTATATCTTCTTACGTCATCATCATTATACGCTTCGAAGCAACAGAATAACTGTAAAATTTAAATTAAATGTTTTACATAAAGGAAATAAATATAAGGCCACCTCGGCCTTGAGATATGTGAGGAAAAATCGATTTCATCACACACAAAAAAATATATTACAGTGGTTCTTTGTTTCAATACTTTCTACCGTATTTTTATTGATACATTACTATGATGTTTTAAAATGAATGAAATTAAATGTATTACTCTATAATGTTAGATTTTATATTCCAATATGTCTATTAAAATGAAATTTAAATTAAATTAAATTAAAATACCCCTTTTCCAAAGAATATTTTTAAACATATTTTCACAAAAATAGAGATAATTGTTTTCTTGATATCTGTAGGATAAGAATAATATTATTAATTATATAATTGTAATAGAAGAAATGATGCCGATATTGGTGCTGGATGTGTGAGACGTCTTTTTACTTATCAGTTGCTTTGCTTATCAGTTGCTAATAAATGAAATTAATTAAACTTGATTTTTAATCCATGTGAAAATGTCA
>JAPMOR010071729.1:127849-145773 GCA_026543865.1 Argiope aurantia
TTTAATCCATGTGAAAATGTCATTTCATTGATGAATGAAACCGTCTGAGATCAGGCCATTAAATGAAATTAATTAATCTTGATTTTTATATAAAGAATGAAATACCCTTTTCTTGAACAAAGGTATTATTATGTTGTTTTTTATTATCCTATTACCTTAACATAGAAAGTGTAGATAGTGATTTGCGCAATTCGTCAGATGTTGAAAACCTAAACAGACAACTTGCCACTTTAGTTAAAATTAGGATTTTTTATTTATAAGAAGAGATTTCATAAAGCTATATGTATAACAAGTAAGATTAATTTAAACATTAAGAAATTAAATCTCCCTGGAATCATTCAGTTAATTTAATCGATTTATATTATCGTATTTCAGCTGCAATTCATCGTGCAAAAAATCGTTAAGCTGCAAGCAATCATTTTAATTTGAAATATGTGGAATGTAATTTTTGTAAAGTTTACGTATAGTTAAAATATTGAATTATTAGCGTAACATTGTTTAACTAAGTCTTTGAAATATCTAAATTTTACAAAAAAATATGAAATTACTTTTTATTAAAAGCTAAAATTAAATTATCATTTTGTTTTTTGAAGGAAATGTGCTATTTTACCAAAATATCAAAACGCTTTGGTTAGAAATATTAAACATTTATGAATTATTTTTTCAAATTTTACAAACTGCATTTATCCTAGACTGCCATATTGCAGACTTTAAATATTCGGAAAACGTGAAAACCTTATTTATTATTTGAATCTAAAAACTACTCAGTATTTTTCTTGATAGATGCATCAAACTACATCAAAAAGTTTATTGTACGAATGTTACATTGCTTGTAACACATAAAATATATACTTCTAGCAAAATGAGAAAGATAACAGTTTCATATCCTACAAGAACCGGCAATATTATTGTCATTGTGCAATGACAAATGTGTAAGGCATTGGGAATTCGTATTTTCTCTGGGCAATAAATATGACATTCTATAACGGGTGCCAGGGATCACCAGGCAACTTGATTGTTATTCCACACCTTCCTCTTGTAACCATAGTAACAAATGCATCTCAAAAGAAAGACGAAGTTCTGGGAGGAACTTCATAAGAGGATAGGAAAGGAAATGACAGGCCACAAGAAAGTAGTAACCCATTAAGGAGGGAGGTGGAAAAATAGAACGAGTCGGGGACTTCTAACGGAGGAGATTTTTTTTTTCTACCTCAAACATACTGAACCTGCAAAAGACGAAGGCAGATGTTGTCATTCGAGTCTCGTTGTTTATTGTTATGGTAGTAAAAAAAAATGTGGGTGGTATTTAGAAATAAATATTCGATAGTTCCGGCGTCCCTCTTTTTCTTGAAAACACTGGCTTAGTCTTAAGAATCGTTTAAATGAACTTTTGATATATTTCGTGAATTGAGGAATACTACGGAATTGAGGAATAAGATCATTCTTCAGATTCAAAATAAGTTTTTCTTTAATTAAATTTATTATTTCTGGTGTTATATATTAGAAAATAAATACCATATTCATTCAAAATTCGGGCCAAAGCAGATTCTTTTTTCTATTTTATTTTTAAATTACCTACTCTGTATATTTGCTGTAATTGCAGATGTAACGCCTTTAATCATTCTGCAGAATTAATAACTTAATTGTAAAGAAAATAAAGAATTGATTTATTTTGAAGAAAAGTATGAAATTCACTGTTTTTTTTCGTATGTAAATAAAATTATCGAAAATAACTAATATGTATGTTTGTGGAACTATTCTGTAAATGTACTTATTTTCTACTAAAATTAATACTTATTATAGTCTTATTAAGATAGAAATATTTTAATTGAATATTTTGAAACTGTAGGAGAAGGAAAATTCACAAAATTTTATATTTATGATGTAAAAAACGCTGCATGGTGACGGTTATCTTTTTGTCCATCATCAAAACCATCATTTTAGTCTTAATACTAAAGATAATAATGTTTTAATTATATTTCGAAGTATTTTTATAGCATATTTGAATTTTATCATTTTCTGAATACCAGACATTTTTCTTACTCATTTCGGTTATAAACGAAATAAAAGTAGTTTTATGTATTTAAAAAATTAAATTCTCTTATGGATAGTATTTGCTTCTATTTTATGAAAACTGAAGTTTAAAATAATTTGCACCTGTCGTAATATTTTTATGTAACATGTTTGCCTCCGTCTCTCTACTTAAAAAAATAATAATTGCAAATGAATATTCATTGAAAGATTTATAGAGACTAATTTTCTTCAAAATTGTTAAACATTGATGAAATTTAAAAAAAAAATAGATTAGGAAAAACCAATTCTAAATCGGAAATTATGAGCTTAGAATGAAATTAAAATAAAATGCTCGCCTAACTACCGTATTTATTTCAGTTTCAAAGTTGCTAGCTATAACATATGGGATAATAAACATTCAAAATATGAAAATATGGTGCAATTATTACCACTGTAATTGCCACGGATTTTAATGCAAGCCTGCTTTTGTGCCTCTACATATGATAGTTGGGAGAAGAGTCTGCAAGAGTCATAGGCAAAGAAAATATCCATTACTTCATAGAACACCTTGAATAGCAGTAGCATTATGGAGATAGAGATTATTTTATTGGAAAATTCGCTCTGAAATATTGATGAGAAATGGTAGCACAAGCTGTACACACCCATTTTGATGTATAAATTTCTTGTTAATATGTGTGAGATAACCATGAGAATGATTCTTATATCATACAAAATTGCTTCCCCGACGATAACTCCTCGGATAAATGCATTCACCCTATACAAATTGATTCCCTCAAATTTGCTCCTTCAAACTAAATGGCATATATTACTGACTAGCCGCCTTTGGCGAGCAGTTGGTTCAGCTAGATTAATACTCTAAAAGTTTCAATTCAATATTTTATATAACTTAGTCTGTTAATAGCTTCTTCAACAAAATATTTTTAAGTGCCGAATTTAGATACTCATATTATTGAAAATATTATAGGAGCCATAAGCCGTTCTGTTTATCGTAATGTATATAACTCTAATTTTCTGTTAACTCACATAAAATATAACTTTAAATCAAATCGAAAATGTTTAAATTAAGGCAAACACATTTTTTTTGCTACATCAGGAGCTAGTGGTATGAGCACTACTGATAATTTGACATACCTCTATGTAATCGTTTAATTTGTCGCTTTGGTGCGAACAAAATCTTAAATATTTGCTACAGATGTAATACGATTTGACACAACTGTGTGACGAATCCGACATCTTCCTTCTCGTAATGACTCCTATTCAGTTCATTCTAAATTCTTGTGGTTGCCACTTACCCCTGATCATTGCTGACAACCTTCAGGAATAGAGCATGCATCCTTGTCAAATCTTTTTGTGATATCACGAAAAAAAATGCCCCTTCTCATAGTTATATGACACGGCTATATTCACTTGTTGGTAACTGCTGATAGTATCTTCGTTCTATAAACGTATTCTTGTCTCAGATCTAGCTAACGACACACTATTCCAAAGAGCAAATAACTCTCAAAAATGTATGCCGATATTATAAGCAACCATAATCCGTATGTTCATTATGATGCACAATAGTTACTCATATTTCTCTAGCTAGAGATTCCAATAATCATAAATTTCGTATGCGCAAATACTCCATCCAATTTTTGATTATCTAATATAATTCCTTCTTGGAACTTTATGTTTTGCCTGTGTCTTTTGATATAATTCAATAAAAAGCTTAGGCTAGATTTTACTTACCCATAACAATAAGTTCAAATATAAATTTTTGACTTTTTGCATATTTTATCATATTGCAATCAAAAAATGTTTATGTAAATAATTTTTAAGTTAATTTTAATTTCAATTGTAGCCTAGTTACATATTGTACCCACTATATACCGAAAAACAACAGTTATTTATCAAACATTCATTAGACCCTTCATTTTAAGTATGAATATTAATTATTAATTACAAATTAGGATTTTTACAAATTCTGAATTAAAATATCATATCAGACATAAGAATTTTTTTCCTCTCATTTTTCCTCCTTAAGATCAACATATATATTTTGTTTTACAAATTTGAATATCGAATTTAGAGAAAAATTTGTTAAATATTTTGTTAAAAATTACTATTAGTCTGGTGTTTCTCGAAAAATTCAAGAGTCCCATTCTAGAAATTTCTGACAAGTAAATGAGAAAAATTTACTGGAGCAATTTTAATCTCTGTTAAGTAATTGAAAGCAATCGGCTGTAATCAAGAAAGAGCTAAAAATAAATTCAAATTATTTCTTTTGGAATTTAAAACGTGCATTTCAAATCTAAGGAATACTAATCAATTTCAAATCTAAAACTACTTTTAATCAGACCTAGTTTTCAATATCTTCAAAACATAATTCATAGCCCTTTTTCAAACATACAAAAAAAATTCTTGCTTTCATGACATTGGAATCTCAGATATTAAGACTTTTGGCGAAATCCATAATTTATTTCTAATATTTGTTGTTTAGAAATTATTTGCAATTCTAACATCCTTTTGAAACAAAAAGATTACTCTGAAATATTTTAGTGGAATTGGTCAACGTTAAACCATTTTGTGAAAAAATCTGAAAGCGTTTGAATTCAAAAAGAGTTTTCCTTTTCAGAACAGAAAATGTTCAGATTTTCGATCGGACGAATGCAGTAAATGGATTTGCATTCAGCTATATTCTTTTCAAATGTACGACCATTTCTAGAGAGGGAAGTTTTAACCTCATTTATATGCACCTTATGAATAAGAATCGTGGCATAGTTTGCCAAACTTTAGAGCTTTGAGTATTTTATTGCTTTGCATGATACCTTTTAAAAGTACAATTGGGAGAAGAAATGGAATAATGCTTTGAATATTGTTTAGAAATAAGGGTACGCAATAGAATATGAATGTAATATTTTTATATCCTTATTAATTATTTATTTGGATTTAATTGATAAATTTTAAGCGAATATGTTTTGCTAAATTTAGAGAAAATATAAAAATTAGCATGCTTCCGAAAATTTAATTATCATTATTAAATTCACTCATCTTGTAATAATGCCTTAATAAAATATTTTGCAGCATTGTTCTTAGGAGAATACAGCTATTTAATACCTTTCCTCGAAGACCATTATTCAGCATGAAGTACCCGTATTTTATATAAGTCTGTGGAATAAAAAAAAAGAAATTTATGTCTTGATTTTTAATATTAAAAGTGGTTACCGATAAGCTCTTAGACACAAACGCATACAAATTTTGATGCATAGGACATGAAATAGAAAATTTTGATTTTATCTCTTGTTTCAATAGAAATGCCTTCATATTTAAATATTAAACAGAATTCCGGCAGCAAAGTGGTAAAATCTGAGCTTCGAAATGAAATCCAGTTCCATCAGAAACCAACGTGTATTCTGTTCTAAAATACAACAATTCCATCTGCACGAAATTTCCTCCAGCTGATATTGCACAAAAGTGTAGAAAGAGGTGTATTGCCTAAGATGTCGTTATCGTCACCTGAATTGTGAGATCCACCCCAATATAGACCTTATGTGGTTTCTAAATGAGACTTACACGTAAATGCACTTAAAAACAAGTATACCTATAATTTTGGCTTTATTCTCTTGTTTACCAAGCACTGAAATACGCAAGAAATAAAACTTCAAAAGTTACAAATATTATTTATCTCCTCTTTTCCAAAACACTCATCTCAAAAATTATATTTTTTTTTAACTGTAAATATGATAAATCAATGCCACACCGAGGAGAAGAAAGAAATGGTGTATGTAGTCTCAACATTATATTTCAGATTTCTAGCAAATTTTGGGCGAAATTCTTTCAAACAAATCTGTTTGTATGTCCATATACATTTAAACATATTAACTCAAAAAAAAATGGTGCACACATTTATTATAAGATTCGTAGATCTATATTAAATTTAAAATTAAATTTATCAAAGTATGTGTGTGTGGGGGGGGGGAGATTTGTTGGTCTATAACACACCCAATTATATAAAGAAAATGTATGAGGTCTTTCAGCCAGTATTGTAGACTTTTATTTGATGTTTGAAGTCAATCGGTAGAAAAAAGGTTCACGCAAGCCTATTCGTTTTTCTAAATTAAAAAAAAAAATGTATGATGTCTTTCAGCTAGTATTGCAGACTTTTATTTGAAGTTTGAAGTCAATCGGTAGAAAAAAAGGTTCACGCAAGCCTATTCGTTTTTCTAAATAAAAAAAATAAAAAAATGTATGATGTCTTTCAGCCAGTATTTCAGACTTTTATTCGAAGTTTGAAGTCAATCGGTAGAAAAAAGGTTCACGCAAGCCTATTCGTTTTTCTAAATAAATAAAAAAATGTATGAAGTCTATCAGACAGTATTGCAGACTTTTATTTGATGTTTGAAGTCAATTGGTAGAAAAAAGGCTCATGCAAACCTATTCGCTTTTCTAAATTTAAAAAAAAAACATATATGAAGCCTTTTAGCCAGTATTGCAAACTTTTATTTGAAGTTTGAAGTCAATCTGTAGAAAAAAGGCTCATGCAAACCTATTCGCTTTTCTAAATTAAAAAAGCGCCATACTTTATATCCATAAACAGAAACCGGAGGAAGATAGTTAAAGATTGTCGTGACCTTCGATACACTTTCATATATACCCATTCCCCGTTAAATATTCCGAGACTGAATGAATGAAAACAAGAAATACGATTTTAATTGCCTACGTATAAAAGAAGGTACAAGGAATAACACTTCAGCTGGGTTTACCATGACATTTTTTATGTGAATGGAAATTCAAGAATTTTGACCATTTACCGTTTATAATTGTGTGTTTTACATATTCAATATCCTAGCTATAGGATATTTTTAAGACTTGACTTTTAATAATTGAAAAAAATCGTTTTAACCATAACGATGGAATTCGACAAATTTAAACCTTGTATTTTAAAAACGCTAGTCACAACGATAGTTTCTGAAAATTATACGAGTTTTATATAAATAAATATCTGTCAAAGATCTGTCATTTTTGCTTGTATATTCACCACTAAAGTTGGAAAGACACATTGTTTAAAAATCATATCTACATGAGTGAATGCTTTTCTTATCATATTGGGTTTTCTACAAGATAATGAAAATGCTGACAGCCTTTTCATTTCGCTGTAGCCTGATTTTTTTCCAAAGGAAAAGCGATCAATGAAACTTCATTGCGTACTGCCACTAAAAGATATTAAATGGAAAAAGAGTGAAAGAAAGAAAAATATGCGCATGAATTTTCTTGAGTATACTAACATGGATATTATTCGCTGTTTATTTTTAAAGGAGTGTCTATCTTTTTTTTTAATTTAAATTATACTTTTTATTAAAAAAATATATTGATCATTCTTTACTTAATTTTCTGCCAATAGTTCTTGAAATGATTCTTATATGAAAGACGTATTCTCATATATTAATGGAGAGTACCATTCTTCGAATTGCGTAAGCTCGATAATATGTTATCTATTAGAATTTATAAATATTTTGTTTCTGAGATATTGCCCATCAAAGTGTATCTTAGAGCAACAACGATCATAATTAGACAAATAATACAAAAATTTAGAATAATAAAGAAGGGCCGATTTTTTAAGAACAAAATATATGGTATTTTAAAATAAAATGTATTATCTCTATTTCTATCATTTACAATTTATTTCATTGGAATATTTTTTTTTAAAACCTTACCCTCTAAATGTCCGAAATTCTATGACGAAATGATTCATATTATTTTATTTTACATTCCATATTAAGTTGATTTTGAAATTTCTTTCTAAATATTTATTTGATATTTAAAAAACAAACGTGTTGTTTAAAAATTACAGCGGATATCAGAGTTAAAATTCCCGTCAAAAGTAAATTTACATTAGGAGCTGATAATTTTGAAATGATGTAATCGTTACCGAAATTTCATGTATTTCATCCTGTGATTTTTTTTATACAAAAAAATTCCAACAGAAATTTTTGGAGTGTAAAAATTTAATATTTTAATGATTGTTTTGGATCGAATGTTTTCTTGTTTGTGAGATTATTCAGAAATCTTATTTTGTTTTTCTATATTTTGCATGTGCTATAGGATTTGGGAATTTTATCCCTCTAAAGGAAAGAAATTTATAAGTCTTAGGATTTTCAATTTATAACAATTTATTGGATCAAAAGCAATTTTTCGATTTCAAAATAACGACTTAAAATACAATTACTACTATTTTTAATATAAATTTTTATTTACTGATATTAATATTATGCATGTGAAAAATAATACAATTTTCTTAAAGAAATTAAAGAAAATTTGAATAAAAAACATAATTATTAAACAGGGATTTTCTTGTAATCCTTGAAGTACATTAAGGGAAATCGATTAAATAAAAAATGAAAATAACATGAATTAAATGCCGTAGGCTGAAACCTATAAAGTATCAATAATTTCAAAAAAATACCAAAAAATTAGAAAAATAGCCATATCTCCATATTGTAGGGAAATCCATATTTAACATATGCAATAGTAAATTACGAAATTTACTTTATTTTAAGCAAATAAAGGTAAATATTATTTATTAAAATTCCTTTCTTCAGTGAAATACAAAATTAAGAGATTTGGAAAAAAAATACAATGTGCAGGTTTTGTAAAAAAGGAGAATGTCTTATACGAAGAGAATCATTGGTGACAATTTCATACCGATATAATTAGGAAAAGCGTTACTTTTTCCCTTCTAAATAATATGAAAAAGGAACGATGAACATAGAGATTAACATAAAAAATGTTTCCAGATAATTGTCATCTATTTCAGCTTCATTAGTTTTATCATTAATTTATCTATCTATATCTATATCTATACTTATAATAAAGCTCAATGTGTGTGTGTGTGTGTGTTGGCGCTCTACAGACCAGACCAATCAACCTACAGCTACCAAATTTGGCACGTGTATACCTTGGAGGCCGGGAATGTGCACCTGGGGGTTATTTTTTCGAATTTTTAACTAGAATTTTATTTATTTAAAAAATAAGCGAAATTTTGACGTATTTCTGCTATAACTTCCGAAAATGTTACCGCACAAAAAAGATTTTTACATGAAGTTAAATATCAAAAATTTATCTTTTAAATGACACTACTATTTTAATCTTAAAATAAAATTTCTATTTTTAATGAATTTTTAAATAAATATTTTAACTATGTTTTTCAATAATTTTTTTCGTCAAAAATAAAAATGAGGATTAAGCACGTTTCGCATTCATGAGAAAAAAATAACTTTTTTCAAAGTGTTGCCATCACATTGATTAAAGCTCTAACTGAAAATAAATTAAATCTTTTTGGAAATGAAATCTGCAAAATTATAATTTTCGGCAAGTGTCTGTAAGAATTGAAACAAATATGAAATATTATTTTTTCTAAAAAATAAATTCAAGAAAAATTATTTTATGATCTTTTACACTCTCTATACAGGGTGTTTATTCAGTCCCGGATCTATTTTGATATTTAATGACTCATAAAATAATGAAGATGTAAACAAACTTATGATATTTATTGATGGAATAACTCGTATATTTTCCTTTTCAGGTTTGAATATTTTTACTTTTGTAAATATCGTCTGCGCGTGTTTTTAATTTCAGATAATTTCATTTTCCAGTCTAAATATCTGTACTCTTCTAAATATCGTCTGCTTATTAATTGCATTTTTCTCTCTTTTCTTTTTGGCAACTATTGAAATGTTATGTTTACTTTTGATGTGTTTGTTCTCTGTATGTATTCTATCTATGTCTTTTGTATGTGATGTTTTATTCGATCGGATATTAAGGAGAACTCATACACCACAAGAGAAAGCACAGATTTTATGGTGGTCATAGAGTTAATTTCCAATCAACTAAATCACTGACTTTTAAGAGTTAATTTCCAATCACTTAAACTGACTGATTTATGAAGTTTTGAATATCACTATTCAATAAAAAAAGGATAATTTTAGATTTTCCATCGATCGCTTCAAAGAAAATACGCCAATCAGCGCGCAGGTTTCTCAAGATTAATTGGCCTAAGATTATGAAAATGGTGAGTTTTTCCAAATTTTTAACATTTAAAACTTTATAAATAAGTCTTAGTTGATCGTGGAAAATAGAAACATTCATTCATTTATTTAAAATTTGGTGTGTCCAGAATATTTCTCAGTATATGATACCTTACTGCATTAAATTTAGACTTCATATTTTTGAAATATATTTATAGGCCGGAACAAAATATTATTATTGATTTCATTTCAATCCTTTTGAAAGCAAAACTAAAAACTGAATTTTATACTGAATCTCAGAAATTTTTGTTGAATTATTGTTTGAGATATTACATAAACTATGAAAAATATTTTGTAGTTAACATAAGACTTAAATACCGAGCGATTCTGTTTGCGTTACTCATATTCAATAATAATAATAATTAATAAATAACAATAAAGATGATAAATAAAATAAAACTATTGGTTTTATTAAAATATATCTTAATATTAATTGCAATTTCGTCATTTACATTTTAAATGAAAGTTGAAGTTTTGCCAACAACAAATTAGCAAAATATATATAGTAAATTGTAAAAGTAATGACAACAAATTAGCAAAATATATATAGTAAATTGAACGAAACGATCTAAACAGTATAAGTTTGGTATGGCTATCAAAATTTGAAGATTAAAAATGTTTTGTTTGAGAATCCTTTAAGAGATCAGTTACTTAAAATATTTAATTGAAAATTGTAGCGAGCGGTAATACTGGCGAACCGGCTGGTCGCCAAAGGCGACTAGTAAACAATAAAGATGATAAATAAAATAAAACGCTTTGTTTTATTTAAAAATATCTTTATATTAATTGCAATTTCATCATTTCCACTTTAAATTAAAGTTGCAGTTTTTCCTGAAATGACAACAAATTAGCAAAATATATATAGTAATTTGAAAGAAACTATCTAAACAACAATATAATTTTGGTATGACTATCAAAATTTGAAGATTAAAAATGTTTTGTTTCAGAATCTATTAAGAGACCAGTTACTTAAAATATTTAATTGAAATTTGTAGTGAGCGGTAATACTGGCGAACCGGCTGGTCGCCAAAGGCGGCTAGTTACAAATAACTAAACTCACTTGAGCACTTTTTTTAATTAATAATGATATTCCACTCTCTCAAATCTAATTTTTGTCCATTCATATGGAACATAAGATGGAATTTCTGCCAGATACAAAACTCTGAGGTATAATAAGATTCTGAAAATAAAATCGAAATAAAGTCATCTCCTCAAATCAACAGCCTCAAGAACTTCACTTTATAAGAACGGTTTCCTCTTTCACTTAAATAACCACATTTTTCTTCATTCAGGGCGTTCACAAAAAACTAATTGCATTACACACCTGATCACTTAAGAAAAGGAAGACCACTCTGATTACTTTAGAAGCTTGATTTCCTGATTCCTCTCCTCCTGATAATTTTTGTATCCCAGAAAATTATCTGCAACAGTGGCTATCAAAGCATTCGAACTATACTCTTCACTGAATTCAAGAAATATTTCTTAGCGAAAGAAATGCTCAGTATAGGAATCATTAATACATCTTTGAAGCTAGAAGAGTCTTTCAACATCTTTCAGTGTTTCAACAATAATTGTAGCAGTTATGGATGTCTATTGTTGAATTTAATATTTCTGAAATAGAATTCTCTTTTCTCGAAAACTGCTTAGTTAATATTGTAGATTGGCGCTGGCAGATCTTATTTTTATTTTAGATATGTTTTCTTTCTTTCTTTCTCAGAAACTATGGTTTGAACTCTGTTGCTAATTGTTTCCTTCCATTTACTTTTATTGAGGATGTTTATCATATATTTTATTTGTTTGGATTATCATAGACTTTTCCCAGAAAATATCACAGACGTCTAAATGTTTTAATTATAATCGTTTACATAGAAAAATGATCTAGAATTCTGAATTCATTCATCCTTTCTATGTTTTACAAACCTGCAATTATATAATGATGGTTGAGCAAAAAAATTTCTATAAACATTAGTATACTACAATTGATGCGTGTTAAGTGCAAATTAAAATATCTATGTCGTGCCAGTATTTAAATACTTTTAATCTTCTATGAAGTATTTAAATCCTAAGAAAGTGAAAAAGGTGCTATGAAAACTAATTATATATTTTAGGCAAGTCAGAAACCGTTTAAATCTTAAAATTTAATAATACTTGTAATTAGATATTAAACTTATTATTTATTTACACCTTTGAATTATTTCGAAAAAGTACTATTTCTATTTAATAATTTGAAAGAAATTTTAGAATAATATAATAACGTAATTTATGAGAATAAAAGATTATTTATTCTCAGAAATTAAAGTTTTATATGTTGACTTTGTAAAACAAACCAGGCTATTCCTGAGAAAATTCTTATCACATCTGAATTAATGTAAGTAAATTCCATTTTATATTGATTACATCTGAAATAAATTAAACATTTACATCATAAGCATACTATATCGATTAAGAATTTAATGTTTGTTTAAGCAAAAACAAAAAATAGATTTAAAATTATATACATAAAATATATCATGAAAATAAAAAGAAAATAAGAAAGAAACTTGGATTGTAGGGTTCAATGATATTGATTAAAATGCTGCGTTTAAAACAAAATTCAGAAAACAAATATAACATGACTGCTGTTTTCATGTTAAAAATGTATCTCGAAGAACTTGCTTAATTTATAAAGGCGCCAAATAAAGTTATATAGTCAGAAAGATTAGCATTTTTCTCTAATTACATTCAAAGCTGCAGATTAAAAGAATTCAGATTTATTTGTTATTTATATATTATGAAATGCAGGGGGAAATCTATTCTTAGAAGCAACTGGATATCAGGCGAATTACAAATCAATTCATTTTCTTTCTTTACATTTACTTAGAATGCATCTACTGCATTTCAGAATATAAAATGCAGTAGAATGATTTCTTTCAGGTACATATCGTTGAATTTAAAATTTGGCAAAATTTTGCTTACTGATTAAAAGAAAAAATATCATTGACACGAAAATAAACCATTTTTATAAAAAAGCACAAGATATTTTATAAGACGAGTGATGTCTTAATGCAACAATTTTGATAAAAGAATGGCTTTGGAATTTTTTGTTCAGTCATTTCGATCGTAACTTTCAAGCAATTCATTGATTTCCACTCATGAAATTTTCAATACAACTAGATACCCATTAAATGAATTATTTTTTCTTTCGGCAACGTAATAATGGAGAAGCATTTATTTTTACACTTGTCTTGTTCACTTCATATTTCGGAAATTAAATTTTGACAAAATTCTTGCTCTTTAAAATCCCCAAATATGATACTACATACTGAAAGGTTGAAACATTGTATATAGCATTAATAAAAATCATGTATTGATATTGTTTTATTTGGCAAGTATTCAATAATTTTAATATTATATTAGAAAAATTTAAAATTTATTTATTTTTCTTAGTTTTAGAGTTTCTATAGAGTCTTTCAGCACATAAATTTCAGGCGGTTATGTATCAAATTGAAAAAAAAAGCTTTCTTTTAATAAAAGATGTAATCAATTATGTTTAATGTTGCATTACGTAAAGTACTTTTTCACATTTTTTGCTTAATCGTGTACACTTGTAATAAGTAAATAAGGAAAATTTGGCAATCTTATAAGAGTTCCTCCAGTTTCACATTTTTTGTAAATCGATATTTGATATTTTTGGGAGCAAGAATAGAGGGAGTACTTTTTCACATTTTTGTTTGTAGATGAATGATGAAGCAAAATCTAATTGTCCATGTTTGCGCACTAATTGTAAATAAATATCTGTGTTTTAAACATTTACAGATAGGCACACATTTCTCATTGGAAAAATGCATAAAGTTTCACATTTTATGTATTCCATGTCAATAAAATTACTTCTGAAAAAATTAAGATGTCTAAGATTTCTTGAATTTTCCCTTGATCTTATTATGCATGTTATGTAAAATCTTCATAATTCACTGATATTTCAGATTTAAAAAAAATATTTATTTTTGTCAAAAATATTTTTTAGTACATCAGAGGTTTGTTTAGACAAAGATCCGTTGATTAACCAACTTCTTAAATATAGGTATTAAAGTGGTTTACAGTTGTAAAAAAACATAGAATTTTATTACTCCCCCAGGTTTGACGAAGGAAAAGGAAAGCCTTTTTAAAAGTTTAAAATCTCAGTGAATCAAGAATACTTTATTAAATATGGATAAAAGGACTGGATGAAAATATAAAAATGTAAGCATCGTAATTTTTCAGAATTATATTTGTTGACTCAAATAGTATAAAATATATTTCTTATATCCTAAATTTTTTCTGTTCTCAACAATTCTTTCGTGTAGAGATGAGTAATTCTGACGTTACCCATTCAGATTAAACCAAAACACATTTAATCTTTATATTCTAAGTTGCATATAAAATTGAAATAATAACAATAAAATGCCGGATATTATGACAAGAAAATGATTCGAAAGTGATTGCATATTCCAAATGAACTTCCATAAAATTCTATCAAGTATGTATAAATCAGCTATATAAATTAGAATTATTAATTTATGACAATTTAACTCATCTGAGAAAAAGGTCGCTGTAAGTATGATCAAATATTAAAATGTTAAATAATGATTATTCATTGTCACATGATTGTCAGAAACTTACATGAAATCCTGTTATTACTCAGTTAATTGATGTTATAGAAACTATTCTAAAACATTAATAAATTTTCCTCCATCCAATCCCTCCCTGCTCTTCTAAATTATCAGAAAATAGTTCTCAATGTAAATCGTTTTTCATTGTTTATCGATAAATTTCGATGATAAATGCTTAAAAGAGCTCCATTATACTTCATAATATTCCACAGACAGCTTTAAGTTGTGTATAGAATTCTTTACAAAATCCACTTATTCTAAGGATTCACAGTTACAAAATTCCCATTTCTGTATCATGATAAGCAATAAAAATCAAAATAATCACACACAGGCATTATAAATAAAGATGTAATAAAAATTGCACTTGTATTTTTATCACATTTGTTCGAACTCTTTTTGCTATTTAGTGTATATATTTAGATGACTATTTTATTTTAACAACAATAATCATGATAAGCAATAAAAGTCAAAATAATCACACACAGGCATTATAAATAAAGATGTAATAAAAATTGCACCTGTGTTTTAGTCACATTTGAACGAACTCTTTTTTCTATTTAGTATATATATATTTAGATGACTATTTGATTTTAAAAACCATGCTAATCAAATCTTTCGAGTGGGAGAAGCTGTTAAATCTATAAAATATCTGTAAGAGTTGATTTTTATATTCAGATTTTATAGGGAGAACACGCAACATGTATTCTTATTAACTTTTATAAATTAATTCTCATTGAAGAAAATATGAAACCATATAATTCGTTCTAATTCAGATTCATGCTGCTAATTTAAAGTATCTTTAATTAAGTACTTGAAGAAGAACTGAGCAAATTAAATAGCTTTAATCTTGTGTTCTAAATTAGTTGAGGAAAATGAATTTAAAATATTAGATCGCATGCAACATTGTATCCGAAATCATATTCTTACCTTTCAGATTAGAATAGGGTGTGCTTCATTAAAAAAAAAAAAACGTTAGTGAAAGAAAGCGGCGACTTAAAAAGACAATCTTGTTCGATCGAATCAATTAGCTACAGAAAAATAAGAAACTCGCCGACAAAAGAGCTCTTTCAAAAGAGACTGACTTCTTTTTTGACTCTTTTCCTTTGAATGCAAGTGAAAAACTCTTTGAAATTTTGAATGAAGCTGAATATTTCAGAAAAAAAATATTTTATATTATCTTCAAAGAAGGAAATTTTCCAGTGAAATTATGGATCGATAATTTACATCTGAATCCAAAAATTTATTATGCATAAACTTAGAAACTTAATAACTGAAAGTCAAACATGATGCAAAAATCTAAAAAAACTTCATAACTCCGAAATTCAAAGAATGAAAATTTGATAGAAAAAAACTTGTGTGTGGCATTTAATTTTTTGTGGCATATTCGAGTTGAAAATTACAAGATTATGAAAGAAATATAAAAGAAATACTGATGCTATAAACATATAAATTTTATGAAAATTTTATTAAAAGATTTGTTTAAAGTAAATTTTTAATATTATATTTTTAATATTTTTTTAAATATTAAATTAATTTTAAATATGATTAAAAATGAATTTCACTAAATAAGTTAATTTTTCCACTTTCAATCTAATTTTTAATCAAATCTACTTTAAATAAAATATTATTTCCTAATTGCATGCATTAAACATTAGAAATTTATTTAAAATACAATTATGCATTCCATTGTTTTAAACTTTTAGCCATTCTGAAATTCTGATAGTCTATTAGAAAATAATAATTTTTATAATACAAAAATAATGAGAAATATATTAGAAAGATGACATGTGATCGAACTAATAAAAATGAAATTAACTAAACAAAATAACAAATTTGTTTACTTAATCGCTTCAAATTATTTTCCTTTGAGGTAAAACAGATAAACCATACTGAATGAAAGGAATATCATGAATTCAGAAATATTCTAATTTTACTTCAAAAGGGTTTCGCTTATTCTCACTTTCATTATTTACTAAATGCATAGAAATCCGAAAAGCAAATTTAATTGATTAGGAACGTTGGAATGCGAAATAATGTGTTCATTGGTATTAAATTTCGGAAAAAGAATATATTTCATAATTCGTATCATTGTATTTAATTCAATATTTTTTTAAATACATGTAATCGGCATCTTAATAATTATGGACTTTCTAGCTTTAAAAGAAAATGTGTATTTTTTAATTATTCCGTTTCAAGTCCAAGAAAGAAAATATTTCAAATATTTAAATATTTCTCAATGATTTATTGACTAATTTAACTGTAAAATTCCAAGCCACTTAATTAATTCAGAGATTCTGTTTCACCTTAAATACTCTAAAAAATAATTGAAGGTAATCTTTCGTGAACAGTAAAGAGTTAAATAACTTTAATCGATCCTTTGTTGGGAATTAAATTGTCTGGCCCTCGTTTAATGAATGCTTCATTCCACTTTTAATGATGCTTAATTTTCAGTGTCTACTAAAAGCAATACTTAAGGTGGAAGTAGTCTAGCGATTTTTTCCCCTTTTTTCTTAACATAAGATAAACGCTCTTTAAAGACATTTTTTTTAATTAAGGTTAGTACTGTGCTCTGACTCTTCGGGATTTCCAGCACTCAGCATGATTAGAAAAATTTATCAACTGTCAATTATTTGTTTCTCATATTATCAATTATATACTACTCAAATTCAGTTTTTTTGAGGAAACACTTAATATTTTGAAATCCAGAGATGTTCTCATTTTAAAAGTATTATTCAAAAAATTTCTTTTTAAAGACTTCTGTAGATAGTTTTGAATTTAGTCTTATTACTTTAGTCTTATTAGTTTGAAACATGATTACTTTAGTCTTATAACTTATTATTACTATATACATATTGATGTATATAGGAGAAATTGGATTAGGGTAACTGTGAAATTAAGAGCATTTTCTGTTCAACAAACAACGATTTTTTTTTCAAACAATGGAGCATGTCTTTTAATAGACGAGTTGTAGCAAAGAAAAAAATGAAAACTTATCAATTAACATTTAAAAATGATAAGAATGCAAATCGATATGACAATATTTTACAGGGTTTTTTTTGTATTTTTGATGAATACATATATCATATATAACGCTTGTATTTGATAGTAAATATATAAAATGCAGAGATTATAAATATAAAATTTTGATGATCAAAAGCGTTATGCATTTATTTAACCTTAATAGTTACAATATATATAT
>JAPMOR010071729.1:150953-230280 GCA_026543865.1 Argiope aurantia
ATAATTTATATTAAATTTCTTCATCAAAATAAAGCGTATAATATATAATAAATAAATTATAATCTGTAAGCAACTCTAATTATTTATAAATTCAATACATGTTTAAAGGTATGTGAGTACGTTTAAGATACATTTATATATATGTATACTCATTTCGCTGCAGTAGTAAAAGCATTTGCTTGAAATATATTTTAGATTATAACATAAATGCATTAATGCATTCCTAATCCGCAAAATCTCCATTCTGCTGTATCAGTTAAAGCTTTTGAGTGTTAAATCATAATGAATTTTCTAAAATGTTTCAAACATTAGATTGCAATTATTATTTAATCACTGAATTTATTCTATAATAATTCCTTTATTACTAATCGATGATAACTCTAAAATATGATCTTTGATTTAAAAGCATATTAAATTCAAATGATTCAAAATGAGTTAGATACGCTTAAACTTTTTTGTTAAAATAAATTAAAATAATATAAAAAGGCATCTAATATATTTCATGATTTTATTTAACCCTAGAAAACTGTTTCTTAAAAGTCTGGCAGAGGAATCATCTATTAATGTTAAGAAAAGTAAAGGAAAATCGTCAAGATGGAATAACAGTGAAATATTTTATGTATCAAATTGCATAACAAAAAAGCAGCTAGGCTTAAATATGGAAAATTAATATAAAATTAACTCATTTCGTAATTTCGAAGCTCTTGTATTCTTTAGATTGTCATCTGGAATGCTAAGACACAAATAAACGTGCTCATCATCACATTTTTCTATGACATAATTATCTACCAAATGAATCGCAGCCTCGATACAAATATTTTTGACATATAAATTTTGTGATATAAAGAAAGAAAATTGTAATAACTTGAGGCTCTTCTTTAGTCGTACAAGAATTTTGAAAAGTCCGTCTTTCTTAAAAAAAAACTTTTTACAAAAATATGAAAACCGACTACATACTTATTAAACAAGTTTCGATATAAGCTATTAATTATTAATTAAAATCAAGAAGTTCATCTCGCTTCAATCATTTCTGACAAAAATCAAATTTATTTAATCAACTTTCACTAAGTGCTAACTAATTGAATTAATCAAAGGAATCATTCTAAAGTTTCTGAACTCACTAGGCTGAAGCATATTATTTCAAGAAAGCCTTGGAATTAATTCTCTTTCTTGCAATTAATAATTGGTGAGTTTAGTTTGTAAAGCCTTCCATATCATGAATAATGTTATCATTATGTCCAGCGAGTTAAAGAGAGAAGATTGGATTCGTTTGTTAATGTTTATGGATACACTTCACTGGATATGGCAATTGCAATCTATTCCTTACTTGTTTGATAAGAAATTCCAAATTACAGGTTATTGAAAAGTTAAATCTCGATATTTTTAAACCGAAAACAGGAATGCGGTTAGTATACTATTGTTCCCTTTAAATATTGCTAATAATCCTTTATGTCGGTTATTTATGTATAAAGATTTTAAATTTATGATATTTATAAGTGAGCTTTTACGTCATGCTATGACTAGAAAAGAGCAAAAACAAACGCTCACTCTCACTCGCATGCGGGCGCAAGTACACATAGCCTCTCTTCACTAACACATTTTCTTCTTTATAACTAGTATAATATATAAAAATAGTTAATTCTAAAAGCATAAATTTAAGATATCAATTATTTTCCTTATTAAATAATTAAATAATATATTTGGTGATTAATATAATTTTAAAGTTTCCCGAAAATCTTTGAAAATGCCATGGGAAAAACAGAGTTTTCGTATTTTTAATTTTTACGCCACTTTCAAAAGCAATCTTACTTTTCCAGTGAAATGCACCAGGTAAATCATGGAAAAATATTAATTTATATGTTATGAGTAATGTAATGAACGAAAATTCTTCAAAGAGAAATCAATCGATTATATATATAAATTCCTATTCAACAAACCGATAACAAAAATAGCAAATGTCTTTCTATTTTCCTTGATTATTACCAGTTTAATCTATACTTATAATAAAAGTCAATGTGTGTGTGTGTTGGCGCTCTACAGGTCAAACCGTTTGACCTACAGCTACCAAATTTGGCAAGTGTATACCTTGGAGGTCGGGAATGTGCAGCTGGAGTTATTTTTTCGAATTTTTAATTATAATTTTATTTATTTAAAAATTAAGAGAAATTTTGGCGTGTTTCTGCTATAACTTCCAAAAATATTACCGCACAAAAAAGATCTTTTCATCAAGTTAAAGATCAAAATTTTATCTTTTAAATGATATCAATGTTTTAACCTTAAAATTAAATTTATATTTTTAATGAATTTTTAAATAAATATTTTAAATATATTTTTCAACAATTTTTTTCGTTCAAAATAAAAATAAAATTTAAGCTAAACGAGCACGTTTCGCATTCATGGGAAAAAATTAGCTTTTTTCAAACTCTTGCCATCACATTGATTAAAGCTCCAATTAAAAATAAATTAAATTTTTTTGGAAATGAAATCTGCAAAAATATAATTTTTGGCACGTGTCTGTAGGAAATGAAACAAATATGAAACATTATTTTTTCTAAAAAATAAATTCAAGAAAAATTATTTTATGATATTTTACACTCTCTATATTATTAATCCAATAAATCAGTTTTATTTTAAGGCAAGTTTTGTTTAATATGAACAGGATATCCATTCAAATCAGGGCCACACAGCTAATTTGTAAACCTTTAGTAAGACACAGATCTGCTAAAATGGTCTAAATCGAAAATGATTATATTTTATGTAACTTGATTCAATAAATGCTCTAATAAATAACTAATTTTTGATTTTACATAAAGCTTCTGCTGTGGAAATCACGAATAACAAAATGTTCTTGAAACACTAATATTTTAAATAAAAAGAGTTAATTTCCAATCTACTAAATCAATCACTTAAACTGGCTGATTTATGAAAATTTGAATATCACTATTCAATAAAAAAAGTATAATTTTAGATTTTCCAACGATCGTTTCAAAGAAAATCAGCACGCAGGTTTCTCAAGATTAATTGGTCTAAGATTATGAAAATGTGGAGTTTTTTTAAATTTTTAACATTCAAAACTTCATAAATAAGTCTTAGTTGATCGTGAAAAATAGAAACATTCATTCATTTATTTAAAATTTGGTGTATCCTGAATATTTCTCAGAATATGATACCTTATTGCATTAAATTTAGATTTCATAATTTTTGAAATATATTTATAGGCCGGAACAAAATATTATTATTGATTTCATTTCAATCCTTTTGAAATCAAAACTAAAAACCGAATTTTATGCTGAATCTGAGAAATTTTTGTTGAAATATTGTTTGAGATATTACATAAATTATGAAAAATATTTTGTAGTTCACATAAGACTTAAATACCGAGCGATTCTGTTTGCAATACTCATATTCAATAATAATAATAATAAATAAATAACAATAAAGATGATAAATAAAATAAAACGCTTGGTTTTATTAAAAAATATCTTTATATTAATTGCAATTTCATCATTTACATTTTAAATTAAAGTTGAAGTTTTGCCGGAAATGACAACAAATTAGCAAACTATATATAGTAAATTGAACGAAACGATCTAAACAACAGTATAAGTTTGGTATGACTATCAAAATTTGAAGATTAAAAATATTTTGTTTGAGAATCTATTCAGAGACCAAGATTAAAAATATTTTGTTTGAGAAACTATTCAGAGATCAGTTACTTAAAATATTTAATTGAAAATTGTAGCGAGCGGTAATACAGGCGAACCGGCTGGTCGCGAAAGGCGGCTAGTATTTAATAAAATACTCTTTGAAAACCACCGGGATATACTTCCTAATTATTATATGATCTCATGCCTACTAATAATTTATTTATCTCTATTTTTCTCATAGTTTATATTATTTACGATGACAAAGAAGAATGTCCCAGAGGTTTGTAGAGATTAGAGTTCGAAGACAAATGCCTCAACATGAATGTTACTGAAAGATTTTCAAACAGCACTTCATTGACTTGTTATAAATACAAAGTTTCTTCCATTTTTTTGAAAAGAATTTTGCATGTAAATAATTATTCTATTCTGTAAAATATTATTTATATGAATATCAATCATTTTATCTTTAAGAATAAATACTTGTGTTATTAAAATTCCAGTTATCAATTATGGCTTTACTCTTTATTCATTTTATTCATAGAAATTTTGGTAGAAACGGAAAGTATATAATCTTAATTTAACCTACATTGTCTTAAAGCATGAAAAACGTAACTCTAGATTCGTGTGATTTTTTTTTTGAAACCAGCTTAATGATTTTAGTTAATATTTTATCTTTAATTTATCATTAAATTTAATAAAGAATAGTAAAAAATGGGAATATACAGAATTTTATTGACAATACTACTTAAATATTATTTATTAAGAAAATTGGGACAATGTTAATTTTAGGGCATAATTGCTAATGCTTTATCCCACATTTAATAGTTTATTACGTCATCAAAGTCCACTCGTTATAATAGAAATTGTATTCGTATTATGTTCACTGCATATTTCTTTCCTAGCCTATCAATGGTAATTATTAGGTATCTACACTGGTGTGCAAAACTTAAGCAACAGGTATGTTTTTTGCCATAACTTCACGAGAAATCATCTGAGAGACATGAAATTCAGAAATGAGATACAGCATTTTGTTCTGAAAGAATGACGCAAGCATAGTTGCGCAGAAATGAATACAATACATACAGTATGGAATCAAACAAAAAAAGGCTTTATTGAACTCATAGTATCGTTACACATGATTGTCTGTCCAAGAGGAAGAACAGCAAGCAGATGTACCTTAGTATGGGATATGCCCTCCCCTTACTGCAATGGTTGCTTCGCACCGTCTCCCCATACTCAGCACCAGTTTGTCCAACAGTTCTTGAGGTAAGAGTGCCCATTCCTCAATCAGCATCTGTTTAAGTTGTCGGGTGTTCCCAGGAGGATGTAATCGTGCCTCACGGCGTCTTCCCAAAGCATCCCACACATGTTCTATCGGATTTAAATCAGGGGAGCACGCCGGCCAATCCATTCGAGTGATATCTTCACTTTCCAGGAGCTCCTCAACAGCATGAGTCCTGTGTGATCGTGCATTGTCATCCATAAAAACGAAGTCTGATCCAATGGCACCTCGGAACAGACGCACATGGGGAAGGATCACCTCCTGACAATAGCGATCTCCAGCTACAGAACCTCTGTCGAAAACGTGGAGCTCAGTCCGCCCGTTCATCATAATGCCTCCCCAGACGACAACTGCAGGACCACCGAAACGGTCTCTTTCCGTGATGTTACAAGCGATTCCCAACGCCAGTGGATTTGGAGAGAGGTCGGGACACGGTTTCATCCCAGTATTTATATATATTTTCGTATATTATTGAACCATTCAATGTTGAATCTTCTGAAAAACCTCTTCAAGTAAAATTATAAGTCCATCTAAAATTTCAGATATTTCCTATTTCCTATCACTTTGATTCCTCAAATATGGTTAACTGAATTCCCTAGGTACTTGTTTTGTTCATTAAAGTGGCCCATCTTCTAAGAAAAAAAAGCTAAGTTCATTCTCTTGTACTTGCTCCTGTAATTATAACTGATTAAGGTAAATCAGTTTTTGTATAACAAATATTTAATGCGAATTAACATTATTAGGTTTAAAGATGACAAGGAATGTTTTTTTAAATAGAAATTTAAAATTTCTGTATTTTCAAAGGATTCTAAGAACCAGTGAGTAATGTGATCTTTTTGTATGAAATTGCGTATGCATTCTAAAATTTTGAATAAAGTGTTAGGCTAAAGCATAACAATATTTTGCTTTGAATTCAGCACAATATGTAATGAATAAAATTATGCAAATTCAAAAAGATTTTTTTTTAATATATATATATATGTCTGTGTGTGGAAAATAATTTCTGAAAAGATATGGATCAATCTAAAATGAATATGGGAACTAAGTAAGATTTGGACTGAAAGAGGCTGTTCTCTAAATTTGTTTTAAAAATATGAGAAAACTTACTTTTTTTTTCTTCTTTTTTTTTAATTTTCGTAATTTATCAAAAAGAAAAATGCTGATCAAAAATTCTATGATGGGGACAATTTATCATATCGAAAGAATCTTATCATAGATAAACTTTGCATTTTATCATATCATACTTATATATTTAATTCTTAATTACACAATTCTCGGAAAAGAAAAAAAAATGTTAACTGGATAAAAAAGTTCGATCAAATATTAAACAATAATTGATTGAAACTTTTTTATAATTTTTACAAATAATACAATTTTTATATTTATTTCTAAAAAATTCAAATTTAATGAAATATGAAAATATTACTATATTACTTAAAATAAAATAAAATATAAATATATATTACCATATTTACTTTAAATAGATCTTATTCGCAATTATTCTCAGCTTTCCTTTCTTGCCAATATAAACTTAAGCATATATATTAATAAAGCTTTAAGATGGAAGTGGAACCTTGGGAAACCTATCGAAATTAAACCACCCCCTCAGAGTAACAACCTTAGTAATGTCATTGGAGATAAACAGAACGGTTTCCTCTTTCAGTGAAGTAACTGCATTTCTCCCCATTCAAGCTTTTCATTGCAAACCTTTATCACGAATTGCATCATTCGTCTGACCACTCAGGGATAGGAGGACCGCAGATTAGGAGGAACGCCTTGTCTCGATCCTGCCCCCCCATCCCACATCCTTCGCATTTCAGGAAATTGACTAGGATGGTGGTCATCAAGGCAGTCCAACTGCACTCAACAATGATGATTTCAGAAAATCTACTTTAGTCGTCATAGGGACACTCGGTAAGCACGTTATTAATGCATTTCTGAATCAAGATAAATTGTTAAACGCATGAGAGCCTTCAATAAGAATTGTCACTTCGTGCAGATCAAAATTTCTAGTACTAGCGACAATATTAAATGTAATATTTCCGAAGTGAGATCTTCATTGTGATGTTCGTTGTATTAAAACTTTATTTACTCAAAGAATGCTTTTATTTTTTTTCAATTCCGAAATGATATCTTCATTGAGATGCTCGTCGTATTAAAAATATATTTACTTAAGGGATGTTTCATTTTCTAATATTTAAATTATTTTGACTTATTTATATGAAGATGCATTTATAGAACAGCGAAATATAGTATACTATTATATTTTTTTCTTTTGATAATTTTTATCAAATATATAAATTGTTTATTTTATTTAAAGTGATTTCTCCAATAGAGAATTAAAGTGGAAGCATAATTAAAAAAATCCTTCAATATAATAGAATAAATATTATATTCACTTTTGCACCTGTGACAATTAAATCGAATTAGAAAATTAATTTTTAACTCATAAATTAATCTGAATTATTTACATGAAGATGTATTTATAGAGCAAAGAAATAATGCAATTATTGTTTTTTTCTTTTGATAATGTCAATAAAATATTTAAATTGTTTATTTTATTTAAAGTGATTTTTTCAATAGAGAATTGATAATGCCCATAATTTAGAAATCCTTCAATGTAATAGATTAAACATTATATTTAATTCTGTGTGTACAACAATTAAATTAAGTGCAGCTCAATATTATCCTCTATTCTGCTTTATCAGTCTTAATTAAATTGTGCTTAAAATGATCAAATGAATCAATCCAAATTAAAATGAAATTTCTTGAAAATGACTGATAACATTTAGAATTCATCACAAAAATCTATAATTAATATCTTCTATTTTTGACTTAGATTTGGACCCTAATTAACACAACATTTTAATTTGTAGAGTAGTAAAGGATAAATATCAGCTTTTGTGTAAAATGAGAAGTTAATAAAAAATGTTCAAAGTGTTCACCGAAAAAATATTTTTTTTCTAAATGACTGAGGGATATAGAAATTGAAATAAGCAAAATTAATGAAGATATATTTGCATTTTAACAACGAGATTTTCTTCTACATAGGATAGATTTTACCACTATTTTCAATAGATTTTTATTAACTAAAAATAAACAAAGAATGAAAGAAATACGTGATACGAACTGGTTTTCATTTACAAAATTATTGCTCAAGTGAAATTTAGCTCATTTGTATGTGTTGCATTTTAAAGTTTTGAAAACTGATTCTTCATACTACACTGCCTTCTATATTCAGCAGTCGATAGATTTAATTAGGACAGATTTCAAAATGTTTTTGTTTCCTAACATTTTTCTTAATTTAACTGTTATTAAATAATTTAACTGTTATTTAGAATCTGGTTAGTCAATTAAAGCAATGAGTCGCCTATTTGTAATAAAAAATAAAGAAAAGAAGAATACAACGAAAAAATGAAGAAACATTTATACGAGCAAGTAATTGCTGAAAGTTCCCAAATGTCACCGGTAATATAATACGAATTTTAAAATGCAATTTTAAAAATATATTAGAAATTTAATTAAGAAATTTTTAAATGCATATATACATTTAAAGTTTTATTTGCTTCACATCTCTATGTCCATACATTAATTAATCCTTGATGCAAGCTATTGAACATTTTAGAGTTGAAAATTCCAGGAAAATTCTTAAGTCTATATTCAATACATTAGAAACTAAAAACTAATTAATACTAATATGGAAAAGTTTTATCTCTAACTCTATTGGCTAATTTTAAACTCTATTTGGCTAATTTTGTTTTTTTACAACATGAAATAAATTTCATAAATAACTTAAAAATGGATACATATCGCCATGAAATAAAACTGAGGCATAAAGAAAAATGAATACGATTCTCTATGAAATAAAGTTCATACATAATGTAAAAATAAAACCTTATCTTAAAAATGAAACGAAAAAAAAAGAAATTGCGTAGAAAAAACAACAATGACAAATAAGAAATGCGTATGAAATATTTTAAAAATGAATGAAACTTATGAAATATTATAAAATGAAAGCCTTATATTTTAATCTCTCTTCCTATTAATCTTTCATCGAAAATTTGAGACGGTCGGGGATAACAAATTAAAAAAATCCAAAATACGTGTATCATTTTTAATAAAAAAATATTTTGACATTCTAGGAATCAAACTTAATTAAGTATTTTTTTTTCATTTGGTCTTTTCTTCTTAGGCATTAATCATGCATTTTTTAAAGTTTTATTAATATTTAAATTTTTAATTTCATCGGTAAAGTTCATAATTTTGAAAATAAATTATAATGATTACAGTTTTTTTTTTCACGATATATATTTCGTTACAATATTTTATAATATCCTCCGTCTGCTGCATTCTAATTTTACTCATAATTTAATTTCTATACGAGTTGTACTTTTTATTCAATTTTGGAACTTATTTCACTGCGTCCTACTTCAATGAATTAGTTATTTATGGGAATTCGTTGGTTATAAATTTATTTCTAATAAATAACTTATTACGAAACGTAAGAAATAATTGCACTTCAATAAAATGAGTAAATAAGAATATAAAAATTTTTAATATTTATTACACTTCACAAAATAGAATTTCTCTTAAATTCACATTTTTATAATTTATTTTACATAAAACGCTTTCAATTCGGCATAAAATCAAAGAATATTAGAATGCTGAGAAATTAAAAAAAAGATAGATTTTTAGACATTTGGACATGAATAAATATTATTATAATATTTCTCATATTATTCTGTAACATTTGAAAAATTAATTCTTGTTCTTAATTCTTTTTGTCACTGAATGAGAAAGAAGTTATAAATCACAATGAAAATTTTAAACAAGAACAGAACACTAAAATGTCTAAGGGTGTTTATCAATAAATAATGAGCGTACTTTTGCCATCAAGAGATAGTTTTAATATAATATCAAATATCTAATATTTTATCACATGCATTACTTTTTATTATTTATCCGTTACTAAGCCCAAGTATTGAACGCCTCCCACATACTGGACTTGCAAAATCCGAGAGCAACCTAATATTGAAGAAAATCAAATACTTTTCCTAGTACAAAAATAAAAATTATGTGTCCTTTCCTTAGGTAGGTGGTTGAGATTATGAGAGCTTTCCTGAACCATGTATTAAGATTAGTACATTCACGTTGAAATCGACTATATCCTGGTCATGAAAGGAGATAACAAAGCTGCTGGAATTCTTAAAAGGGTTGAAGAAAAAATCTTTTATGGAACAACAGGCTAAAAGAGGGATATTACTATGTTTTTTGCCACTGATGAGAGGGAACTTTGCAGCTAAGTGCTTCAGAGGATGGTTTTGTTTTATTTTTGATAACAAACAGGTAGAGCAAGATCTTAGATTCTTTGAATTCACATAAGCATTCCAAAATTTTCAAGAAATTTATGTCACCTCTAAGTGAGCATAGAAATAATGAATTAAGTGAGGGAATAAAGTAAAGAAACAAAACAAATACTTCAAGAAAACTCTTTACAATATTGTATTAGTAGTTGGATTTAACAATCAAATGGTTTGCTGGGAATATTGATTACATTTTATTTAATTTTAATCATTTAGATATAACTTCATGCCCATAAAACCGCCATATTGCTGGATTTGAAACTTATATTATTTTAATTGTCTTACAAAAACTCGATTTATTGTGCGCATGAACTCTTCTAATGGGGACCAATCACATAACGCCATAGCGCTATTAAAAATATAAATAACCATCATCTACCTTCTAATTTCCGCAGTTCTGTAACTTCTGGAAATGCGGATTATTTTGAATTATCTATGTGACTCTTTGTAACTTCACTTTTATATTCATCTTGTACACTATACAATTATTAACATAATCCTTCTTTAACCTTCAATAAGAGGAGCAAATCATGTGAATGAATATTTGATAAAACAATGAAAAACTTAGAATTTCGGGAGAACAGTGAAATTAAATTTTATGAATTGGCCAATAAATAATTTAAAAAATAATCAAAATTTAGAAAAAAATCCAGCCTTTTAAATTGGTATTTTAATAAGACATTCTTTTAGATTTAAAATGAATTAAAATTCATTTCCGTACATTAATATTTTCGAAACTTATAGCGAACATTTATCAAAATCCAGTTCATTTTATAAGTAATTAAAATTTTGAATAAAATTACATAAAAAAATATTTCTCAGTTGCCATTTCAGTCATATATGCGTTGAATTTCGTAGCTGAAAGCCAAACCTTCTTGCATGTAGAGAGCCAGCAAATACAGACACAACCTAACATTCCTTTTTATTACTAGTAAAGATAGAAATGAAAATCTTGAGATGAAAAAAAATCAATATAGCTAAAGTCATTGTTTTATTGAACAATAATTAATTTGATTTCTTTTTTGTGCAAATAAGGAAAAAAAGAATAAAGTCATTTTAAGAAACCTTAAGTCAATATATTATTGCATGAAAGCAATTAAAGGCAAAGAAATGTTTTAAGTCATTAATAAGTAGGGTATCTTTTTTTTTTCTTTTTAAAAGGAAATGCTTTTTAGCTAATTAAAGAAAAACTTTCTTCTTGTGTGTTGTTGTTTTTTCATAATTTAAAAATAAGACATTTTTTTCTAAATTTCTTTAAATTTTATGCGATAACTCTGTGCTTGGATGGAAAGTTCTGATATTCTGAAAATTCGCTTGCATCATTATTTCTTGTATATAGTAATTTCTAATAAATTAAAATGATATATTAATTAATAGCTAAAAGCTGTTAATCACTGTTAATTGATTTTTGTATCTTAGTTCGAAAAATTTATTGTGTGCACAAAGCACATTTCAAAGATAATGCTTTATTTATATACATTTTATTGGCATTAAATCAGTTTTTCTTTGTATAAAATTATTTGAAAATGAATTCATTTTTATTTCAGAAGTTCTGGGAAGAATTAAAGAAAATCGAATGTTACTGGTAAGAAATAACTCAACAGAAAAACAAAAAGTTATTTTTTTTAAAGTTATATTTATGTTTTCACTTCACGCAATATTCCAAAATCTATGCAAAGTTTGATTCTTTTTTTTTTTCAAAACATTAAAATAATAATTTCAGAAATAAAAAAAATCTGAAATATTTAATGCAATTCTAAAAAGTCTATATTGCAAAAAATGTTTTCATTCGGTAGCAATATTTAAACAGAAAAAAGCTGACATTTTTGAATATCAATGATCGAGTTTCTCAATTTGGAAGATATTTTATTTATTATCATTTAATTGATAGTATATCAAGTGAATAATGACATTTTAAACGGAATTAACAATCAGTTGATTTTTCTTTGAATTTAAAAGAAAATTTCAGTAATTTAATTTTATAATACTTAAATGATGTTTAATTCAAAATAAACAAAGAAATAAATGCAGACATATTATGTACAATCCTTAAAATAATATATATTGTATATTGATTTATTGACACTCTATCGAAATAAATTATTTCAACATGTAAATGTTTTTGTTATCAAATATTATTTTTCGCATAAGAACTTAAACACATTGGCCTTCAACCTTTATTGCATTTCTACCATTAGTAATATCACTAAGCCAATGTTTTGAGCACCACCCACCCATGGGGCGTAGAAAATCCGATAGATACCCAATATTAATGGAGATGAAATACTTTTCTCTTGCATGAACCTCAGCACAAAAATATAAAAACTGTGCATCTTTCGCCTTGGACACATGACCGAACTAATGGGGTGTTCCTGGACTCCATATTAAGGTTATCTCTTCCGAGATGACATCGGTTATGCCCCGGCCTTGAGTGAAGCTAACAAAGCTTGTGAAATTCCATGGAGGAAAGAAAATTGTCTTTTATTGGATAGCAGGTTAAAGGGGTGTTATTACGGTGTTTTCTTTACGAACGAGGCAGAACAATGTAACGTTGTATTTCTGTGCAAGTTGGTTTTATTCATTAAATCAAATTGAAAACTCCAGTATTCAAGAGAAACTTAGCATAAACAAAGCCGCTTTAAACTTCAATAAATAATATTTTAATTGAATAATTTGATAAATGAAGAAGGCATTGTTAAATTCAGTTAAATTTATGCTCCTGTTTCCTATGAGCATATATTGTCATAATATAAATATGAAAAAAGCATTCCTTTTAATTCATTATATATATATTTTCTATTCTAAGTCAGAGCATAAAAAGAAGAATTTCAAAAGCAATGTTTTAAGTTGTAATTTCATTAACATATATCGTTGCTTTCAATCAACACGGCTGCTAGTAGTTTTCTTAATAAGATAAAGTAATTCTTTGAAATTAAAGATGATTTAAATTCATTTTTCTACTGCAATGTTTTCGAATGTTATTATGGAAAAACGTAAAGCTTTCTATTAATTTTCGATTAATTAAAATGATAATTTAATTTAATTTTAAAGATATTCCCTTCGAGACAGATTTTTCGCTCTAAAGTATGCATGTATTCTGGATCAAATGGTCCGGCAGCTAGATCTCCAACATACGTATACAGAAGAAAACATTCAACTTAATTATAGGTAAATATAAATATAAAGCTAAGTAAATCCATCATCTTGGCGCAATCTGAGAACCCGAAAGTAAACTCAAGGTCTATAAAAATGATAAAATATCTTTGTATTTTTAATTCTTATATTTTCCTTCTTCCTTGGAACATTGAAATAAGTATTGTTGCTTTTAATCTGATATTTAAAATAAATCAGTGATAATCATGAGAACCTTTTAAAGACATTCGTCTCCGTCAAATATTCTTTTCATAAATCACATTTAACGTTTCATAGGAAGTCTTTTTTGTGGAAGGTATTGCTGATAATCTTTCAAATTATTTTTTTAATTTGCAGCTGGTTATTCGACTTTTAAAATTAGACTGGGAGCAAAAAAAATCACAAGATCCGATCTGGAGTATTATTTCTAAGACTTTTTTGGAAAGTTTTGGTTTTCATTTAAATGATCAATAGATTTTTTGACTAGAAGAGACTGGATTTCTATTTCGTCCATCGTTTCAGATATGATATAGAGTCTTCATTTCAATGTAATGAATTTAAACTCAGATTATTAATTCACATTGTGCGGAAAAATCTGTATCAAATACCTAAAAATATCATAAGCATTTAAACTGTAATCGCAACCTAGAAGTGATGCTACGTCGTTTAATAGGAAGTTTTCAGAGTGAATTTTATATGTATTCTTTCAAACACATATGACTGGACTATTCATAACTAGCGACTAACTAGAACATTTCCGATTTTAAACTTCTGAAACATTTAAACATTAAACAAGTAAATAAAATTTGAGAAACTTATTCAAAATTTCTCATAAATACCTTATTATATGTTGACTTTTGGCACATGTTAAAAACCGTGTAAAACGTTACTTATCATTCTCGCAAAAATTGTAGGTTTATGTTCAGTGTTTCACAACTTATTAAACTAGGTGGGAAAGAAAACGCATTAAAATCTAATTTTGAAGTTTTATTTCTTTTTAGACAGAACTCATATGATGCATTGTTTACAGAAAATTCAATAACTAAGCGGTTTGAAATAGCATATATTACAATTTTATAAATATAAAATCATTATCTATAAAAAATTTAGAAATTCACTCCTAGTTTTCTTAACTAATTTACAGGAACCAAATTCCAGTTTCTTATTAACAACCCTGTTTTACATGCAATTCTTTTTGCCTTAATTTTTTTTTAAATTCATGTTGTACCTTCTGTGTTCTTTACGAATTAACATTTCTGCCATAGATAAGATAATTAAATTTAAGAATAAATTTTGTTTGACTTAATACTTTATTCTCAAATAACATTATTTAAGGAAATACTGCAAATGTATACTTCAGCATACTGCAAATGTATACTATAATGTCAAATATACTGCAAATGTATACTGTGTACTGCAAAATCACACTTTAAATAATCTAAAAATGATTCTAAATGTTTCTCCAATATTCCAGATTTTGAATACATATTTTAAACTGAAATATAACCAAATATTGCTTGGCAAATTTATATCGTGTACTTCATTGTTTTTAAATTTCAATGTTAAATCTTTTATTGAAAAATTTGAACATATATATGTATGCTTGTGTGTGTAATTTTTCAGAAATGTAACTAAAATATTATAAATAAATAATTACAGTAGAAATTGGAAATACGAGTTCTTGAGTCAGCCAAATTTTCCTTTAATATACGAATTTCCAATTATCTACTTTTCATTGTAATGAATGACAATTCATACCACATAATCACAATTTTTAAAAAACCATTAAAAAATAGAAATTTTCAGAAAAATTGTTATGTTTTATATAAATTAAATGTTAAATTATGTTCATAAAATTTGAACAGCCAGGAATAAATTAATAAAATTTAAAATAATTTTCATAACAAATATAAAAACCCATTATGTCTAAAAAGCTTCTTATTAATCATAAAAATCGGATAGATTAAAATAATAATAATGAAAGTTAACGCAAAGTCTTTGGAAAAATGCTTAAATTAAAATTGGTAAAGGAAATAATTGTTCGTTAAATATTGAGAAATCAGTTTTATGTTTATAGAATTTAAAAAATGAAATTGCTCCATGGTATTTTGGACAATCAAAATCCTCTGTGAGTATTATATGTTCAATCATGTTCGGCAAATTGCTAGAAAAAATTTCAGATGTATATTCATTAACTGCTTTCATCCCAAAATACTCAATTGTTTGACAAATATAACTGTAATTTATTCTAGACATTTTGCATTATGAAAAAAAAATTCAGAGTAATATAAGTAAGTAGATTACAATCTCACACTGACGTCATTCGAAATTAAGATTTAAGAGAATTCGAAGTCCTTCTTTAAGACTTTTTTTTTAATATTTTTTAAAGCAGGCGAAAGTATATTCTTAGAAAAAATTAAATATAAGTCGAGCTACAAATGAATTGATTATTCTTTTATGTTTCTTTCGTTCTGAACATAGTTAAATCTAAAAATAGAAAATGTAGTAGAATTATTTTATCCCTTAAGAGAATTCATCACAAATTTTCATTTTCCTAAGTTTCGTACACTGATAAAAGCGAAAGAAAATCATTGAAATAAAAACCAAATTTTCCGCACTGGAGAAATTATGAGAGCGGGGAAGTTCCTTCACAACTGTCTTGATAAAAGGATTATATGGAACCTTTTATTAGATATCTTTATCCTAGGGTTTGATTTGTTGGCTTGGAGGAGCGATTTCATTACAAGTATATATTGGGCTTTCATTAAGATTATAATGCACACACAGATGAGAAACAGTAGAAAATTAAAATTATATTCTTGCATGGATAATGAATATCTGTATATTTTGCTATTAACAAAGAATTTTTAATGGAATATCTGGAATTGAAAGTTATTGCAATGAAAAATATATTAATTTGAGAATGTCTCAAAGATCTTAATTTTTCAATGAATAATAAAAAAATGCATTTCTTCGTTGTATGTCTGATTTAATATCAAACATTTTAGAGCAAATTAATATTACTTTTATAGGGTCACTTTTATATTCACACCATGAAAATGAATACTATATATGCACAGAATAATAAAAATGATTTCAATGGAATTTATTTTCTTTTATAATGTTATAACTTATTGAAATTCACATTTATATTATATTAGATGAATTTAATTCCATTTACGAACAAGTATAAAATGAGGCTTCAATGCTTTAAATGATCTTGCTTCAACGTTTACGTATCATTTTAATGTTAGAAAGCTTTTGTTTTATTCGAGGTTTCTAATATACATAAGTAAAATTTTTATTATAGTATGAGATGTGTTTACTCTATTAATAAAGAAATATAAAGATAATGTTCTGTGTAAAAAAGATTATTGAGCGTTTACTGAAAATGTACACAAAAATTCTAATTGCATTTTTATATTTCGAAATAGCTTATCAGCCTTTAAATTGAGACAGAACAACAGTGTTACTGGTTTACGCTGATGATACCAGATCTTCTTACATTGAAGCTATAATAATGTCTTAAACTGGTTATTTTTAAATGGTAAATTTTATTTGTAGATCAAAATGTTAAAATTTATCTAAATTAATTTCATTTTACATCTTGTTTGTGTTATTCATCAGTTTATTGAATTCAATTTTAAACTCAGTAACAATAATAGATTACTTCTATTTTTGGTTTTTGAATGTATTTGTTGGGATTTTAATGCGAATGTGTTGTTTCTCTTTTAAATTTCAATTTAAAGTTTCATTCCGGCTTAAAATGACTATGGTTTTATATTTATATTAATTAAATGAAAAAAATGTCTAATTTGCCGACAAAATCAAAATGAAAGATAAAAATGTATATTTAATTTATGAAAAATAATGAAAATTACCCATTTTAATTAGCGTATAAGTAACAATATACAAACAATGTTGTGTTCAATTCATTGGTGAAAAGGATAGCATTTCTTTATATTCAAAATTTTTAAAAAAATTATAACATATTTTTTTTGAAATATGAATATATTGACAAATATTTTATGTTTTGTTTGTCAATGAAAATTTAGTATATCTAATGATAAATAAGATTAATTAATTTTTGTGTATTATCACTTTCAATTTTTTGGAACAAAATAAATCAGAGTAGTGCAATTTTATAAACCGAAACTCTGAAAAGAAGAGACATATCAGGAAACCCTTTACATTGAAAAACCAGAAACGAAATTATATTATCAAGAAACTAATTATTCATTATATATTTTACAATTTCAAGCGCTAAACACCTTTACAATTGGTGGAGAGAGGCATGAACTAGAAGTTATGAGGGTTTTTAAAGGTTCAATATACTATTCTTCATTTTGAGATGCTATTTTTAGACAAGATTTCTCAGGTTTCGTCTTATTGTTATTGAGTGTAAATGTATTTCAACTGAAATTAAATATTTTATTACTACTATAAAAATGAACCTATTGTTCGTAAACCATTAAATAAACAAAGGAATTAACCAAGAAGGATGATCATTAGATAATTCCTTTTAGAGTGTTTTGTTTCAATATTTTCTTTGTGAAAAGTGAGAAATTGTCTTGATTTTCATGAAGGAACCGGTTAGTTCCAGCTTTTAATTTAAATTTACTCTGAAGATGATATCTACTGAGTCTTACGTCGGGATGTCCTAAATACTTAATTCTAGAACCATTTAAGACCTCATCATTTTTAATCAGCCTCTTTACAAGATTTTGATAAAGATAATTAAGTAATAGCATACGCGAACGAATTTTACATATTCTTGATCGCAATGGGTAAGCATGCAGTTCAAATAGAAGTTACAAGGGCCTTTTAACAACTGGAGTAAGAAAGCAAAATTTTCCTTTGCCCATGGAAAATTTTTAGCTTATTTCCTTCTATAAAACAAGCATATCATAAACATCCCCGGCATTGCTGTTTTTCTGTTAACTTAATAAAATTTCTAGAAATATAATGGTGCTGAGTTTATCTTAAATTAGAGGCTTTTTCAGAGGTTTCTCTTAAATTTCATTGGATATGAGATAATTAGAATTATCAGCAGGCTGTCATCGCTTCAATCAAAAAGTTCTTTCAGGTTGAAAATATGCTCTATAAAAGAGCCTTAGGAAGTATGATTGTTTACTTAGCTCCAGCTTGGTAACGGAAAATTAAAAGTATCCAGTGTCAAACACTGGTATCATAGAAGCTTACCACATTCCCTCAATATCAGTTGTACACATAATTAGTAGGAGTGAACAGAATTTGAGAAGAAGAAACAGTATGGCATGGGATTAAAAACATACAAAATATATCAACTTATTTAGTACAACAGGGGAGGGCTTCGAAATGTTTAGTTACATAAAAGTTGGACTCACTCAATCAAGATCTCAACAATGCAGTAGAATAGTTTTCCATGTTAACATTGCATTTACACTTTAACCATATACAGAATGTTTCAAAATTAAAGGGTCAAATAGGCAGAGGTTTAAATTTTTGATCATGACCAGATGCTTCGGTACAGACTTGATGATAAATGTTTAGCATTCCAAACTAAAATATTCGCATTTGTTAAACGTTACTTTGGAAACCAAAATATAAATTCACAGCTCCTTGTCATCTGTTCACAGATAATGTGAATGTACTGAAATGTTTTCGCTGATTGGGATCAAGTTTATTTTGATAATATATAAAATGAAACTGCTGACTGAGCAGCTACAGTTTCATCCACTAAACTTGATCATATGCATGTATTAGATATGCAAGAAAGGTCCGTCAAATTGTACCGCTGCAGATCCTCTAAATATAATGGGAAGTTAGGAAACGGTCGCTTTACTCATCTAACATTCCACAAAATGAAGAATACCAGATATGTATCCAAAAAAATATTCAGCGCATACAGCAACCAATCATGTTTTCCCCAGTGAAGAAGATTTAACCTAAAAATGTACTTGCCATTGCGAGGATGATTGAAATGACGTATTACATAACGTTTTCTACTGTCCTCTTGTTCTGCATCTCACATTTGGCTACAGATTAGTGTTTCTCAACCAGTCAGTAATAGAAAATATGCTTCTGAAGTTCAAGCCCTTTTGGACTTTGTATTCTATAAATAAAATAACATAATGACATTTTCAGAATTGATTAAAAGAGAGTCTAGCCTGAAGCTTCTGATGATGGTGTCATGAGAACACTCTTCATAAACTTGTTATTTTTTAAAGAATACATTTAAGATTACAATTTATTCTTTTTTCATTTCACTTCATTCATTTTTTTCATATTTATCTCTAGTTTTATTTTAATTTTATTATTTCTTAGTTATTTTTTACGATTAATTTTTACTATTTCTCTCTTTTAATCTGCATTATTATCGACAATTTTGCTATATTCTTTGAAATAAATCTTTTAATTTATCCACAAATTATTTACATAAGTTAATATAATATTACTAGAGAAACTGAATTCGGATACGCAAAGTGAGTCTATTTAGATTTGCAGAAATATATAGAGCTTGCTTTTGATTTCTTGCAGACCCTCTATACAAAGTACTCTTTTTCGTTATTTCTTTTATTAAATTTTTGCTCTTTTGTCTGTCCCTCTTTGTACCCACTGCATATATGTTCAGATTTTCTTTTTGACATTGAAAAGATAGTTCCATACAATCTTCAAAATTATAATTTACAAATAATTTACTAAAAAGCTTTTCCTTAGGGAAATGTTGTACCGTGGCCGGTGATGGGCCTTAGGACTCAACCACAGTTTCTACCAGTGTAGCTGTTGCGGAAATCCGGTCATTGAGTATTTATTATCCGTATGCCTTCGGAAGTGTCGGAGAGTCAGTGATATGATTTACTGGTGTGGAGCCTTTTTTTATGGCGTACACATTATCATCCTCAATTTTACAATCTTACTGAATTTCAACAATTCAGTTTCCTCATTGTATTGGCCCTTTTTTATTTTTTTTGTAATTCCATGGGGAAGAAAAAAGTTTTTGATAGGTAAAATAATTATCCTAGAGCCAATCTGTACCAGAATAAGCACATTACAACTATCGAACATGACGAATCTTTCTGAAGGATATTAGTTTCAGTTCTAGAAAGCTGAAAATTTATCCTTATGGCAATCCTTTTTACTGGCTCTCACAAGTTGAACATCTTATCTTTAAACAGAAATGCATTAATGATTTATGCGTTAAGTGGTGCGTTGAAGTCTAAAGAAAATATATCGAAAGCGTTCAAGTGTGCCTGAACTTATTTTGATAATTGCTACTCCTGCCAGTTTCCTAAGAAGTCGATTTCCTGCCAAATACTCTATGTAATCTGTGCGTCTTCTTACCCCTGAGTGGTCTGGTGTGAGATATCTTTAGAGATAAATGTTTCTAGTAAAAGGACTAAAAGAGAAAAATGCGGTTATTTGAGATAAAGAGGAAACCATTCCAATTAACCGAAGATGGGCTGTTGAGGTTACTTTGCCTATGTGTGGGGAGGTAGGGTTGTTTCGTTGGTTCTTTTCAGAATTTAATTGTTAGTTAATATTTTGAATAGAGAGAAAATGTGAATTCAATCTTGAAATTTAATAATAACAGTGAGATTTGACATATGCAGAGTAAAATAATTGTGATGAAATTTTGTATGCATTTCAATTAGATATTAATTAATTAGATATTTGTATAATTATCTGAAGATGAAATGGGCTATATTTATTTAGAAACATTACTAATATCCTGATAATATAAATCGTTAATTTCCAAATTAAGCAATATGTAGTTTTATTTGTAAGTTTTGCTATCTCTCATGCTAATATACAATTAAAAAAATTTAAATGTAGTTATTTATTTAATTTTTGAATCAACTTTTTTAAAATTAAATTTAATAAAAACCTAAATCCCAAATATGTGTATTATAAGGGAAATTAATTCTGATTTTATTTATAAACAAACGAAATACTCAATTATTATAAGCAATACTAATATTTATTATGTTCGATATCTATTCAAATTTGTTTCTATAATAAAAAAAAGAATATAAATTTGATTTATTTTGGAATAATTTAAGATGGAATCGTTCTACAATTCAAACAAAATTATACTTTTCTGTTTTTTTTTTTCTGTGTAAATTGTAAAATTTTCTTTAAACAGTTTTTAATAAAAGAGGTATTTTTTATATTTATGAATGTCATGTTATAAAAATATAATTGATATGAAAGGCAGCAGAAGGTAATGGGGAATTGGAAGGCAAGTTTACTGAAGCCTTACTCCATCTTTATGTAAAAAACATCTCACACATTTCAGGTTTTACAAAGTGGGAAAGACATTTATGTCTTATTCATTGTTTCTATAAATATAACAACTACTTTCTTCAAAAAGCTTCTGAACAACTTAAAATTATATTCGTTATATTATCGGTACAACTAAGGTAACTTCTGTTTAAAACATTATTGCAAATATGTTTTTAGTTGTAACTAAGAAACAAATGAGACAAAAATGGCTCAAATTACTTTTTTTTGAGTAAACTAATCTGTGAACAATAATATTCAGGATTTGCAAAAATTATAAAAATATCTTGGGGTTCATTTGCCGATTCTTACCATATGGTAGGAATAATCATGTTATTCATTGCATGTATTGCTATTATACACTCATGCTTCATTACATACAATGAATAATTTTGATTTTTGTATTTTTGTTTGTAATTCTTTTATCTATTGTTGCGGAATTTCATATTATTCAGGAATCAATACTGTTATCGGTATTTATATATTGTTTTTATTTGTTTGATAAGTTTAAAATTTCATATTCATAGCCTATTAAACAGATAGTTTCTTACATTGGTTGCAATATACGAAAAAGCATACTTGAAAATGCTTCCCAATTAATTATTCTTTTGATAAATATTTCCTTTTTCTACTGTTATTGCTTTTATTTAGTTCAAGAATGCGATACAGCTGTGCTCATTTATGAATATTAAACTTATTATATACTTCATTAAAATATATAGCACCGTTAAGTAATATTTCACATTTCGTTCTAATATTTGTTTTTCCAAGTTTCCATTGTGAGATAAATATTGCATGCATCAATAAAAAACAATTAATATGGATCATAATCTCTTATTGGCAGCATGCAATAGCTAAAGTATTTCTCCAAGAAAAGTTGATTCTAATAGACGCTACTTTAATCAAGGATAAAATTTTAAAGGTGCCGTTTATATTTTGCATTCGTTGTTATTTTGTACAAAGTATTGTTCTTTATTTTTTATTGTCACTTATTTATTTATTATTGCTATTGTTTTTATATTTATCAAAAAATAATTATTATAGAGATATTTAATGCATTTACTCCATTATAAATTAAGCGGTGTAAAATAAAAATATTCTTGATATTAACTTTTTTTGAAAATATGTTTATTTTGTTATGTATTTTTATAGAAAAAACGCACAAAAGGATACTTATACTTGAACAAAACACAATAAGAAACAAAATATGTACGATTATTTTCGAAGTACTTTTCTGATGTAACAACATTTTTTTTTCTTACACATGTGAATCGTTTAATCCTTTTAAATCAATGTGACTCAACAATAGCTTTCAAGCAGAATTTTTGTAAAACTAAAAGGTTGTGATTCTAAACATTTTAAGGAGAACAATGCATATTTAAAATTTTAAATGTGAGCAAACTATACCATTAAAATCTTTTCATTCCTAGAAAGTTTTGCATAGTTGAAAGTGACCTTGCACAAAACATCCATTTATTACGCACGGATGAAATATAAGAAAATTTGAAAAATTACAGAGAATCCTTTTAAATTTCTACATTCTTAATTCTTCTTAAAGTCTGAATTCATAAAACGGAGTAAATGCTCTGAAAGAATCTATTGTCTTTCTGCATAGCAATCTTAATTAAATTCGGTATTTCAAGAAAAGACTGGAAATTAAGAATTAAGAATTTAGTATCAAAATTATTATTTTATTTTATCCATAAAAAGGACCGATGATGTATTTTTTTAAATTTCGAATGTCATAAAATGTGGAATACAGAATTTATTACATAGTTTAATGATATTGTAATTTACATCCAGAAATCGTAAAGTTCTCTAAAAAATATCAGATCAAATGGCATCAAAAACATTATTTTACAAGAAATTTCAAAATTTAGTGAGACAATTTGAATAATTGAAAATGTATTCTTCCAATGCTACAAATATACATAAATATTTATGCAAATAAAAGATTCGTAAATAATTTTTATTAGTGTACTAAAAACGTAAAAAAAAAAAAATGTTTCTCAAAACTTTTGCGGGGTCAAATTAAAAAAAGTAAATATGAATATATGCGGAAACAAAGCGATAATGAAATTCAATTCGTTTAGAAAATGACTCAATAGCATTCCTCAAAAATCAAAATATATATGAAATTGATACAACAAATACGAATCAAAAATAAAAATATTGTTTTAAAAATTAAAAAGATTTTATTAGTTTTCCCGAACGTAGACGATCGTTTCAAAGGAAACTTGAAAGTGAAAAATAAAAATATCAGAATTTAATATGGAAAATCATTATGATGAAAGAGTTCAAATCTTAGAAGAATATCTAACATCAATTAAAAATCAAATTATTTTCTGAAATATATCACATTTCTAATTAATTTAGAATATTTATTTAGCATATCTTTTTATCAAAAATCTTGCGCATTTTGTTGACATCCATATTTTTAATTTAAAAAAAAATCTTTTAGGCACATACACTATAGTGTTATAAAAAGAAATTTCATTTTTCATTTGCAGCAATTCATTGTTATTTTCGACTAAATGCGTTCTTTTCCATTATCTATATAATAGATATTAGTTTGCTGCAGACAAGCAAAAGCTCGAAATGTAACAAAAAATAAAATAATTAAGTTTATACCTGTTTAATGATATATAGTTAAATTTCTATCTGTTATTTTTGTGAAATTCACCTTTAATTTAGTGAAAATTTTCAACCAATAGACGGATTGAAAATCTTTATGGCCATAGATACTTTTCAATTCGAAAACAATGCCGAAGATTTCAAATGTTGAAAATGAAAAATATATAATGTGTGCCTTTGAAGAAACAGTTAATTTAATTAATATCTGTGAAATATTTTTATATAACAGACAATTGGTAATCCAAGGTAATAGTTGTTATTATAAAGTACGATTATAAAAAAGAAAAATATAACATTAAAAATTGTGAAAGTCGAATTTCTGCTTTTTTGACTATTTGAAACCGAAAATACTGTGTTAATAATTTTATTTCATTTAAAATAATGTATTTAAAAAACTTTTATTGCAAATAAGTAAGGTTTCTTTATCGTAATATTTTTGACATATCTTTCTGATAATGTATTAAAAAAATGAATTTGATGTAATTGTCTTTACAGCAAAAAATTTAACTACTCCAAAGATACCACTAATTTTTACCATGATATTGATAATTGGAAAAAAAATCGATGAATAAAAAGCATACATATTATTACAGGATAAAAGATTATTTTGTTCTACGATCAGTGTGAAATATATTTTAAAGGAATTGTAAGTTTTAACTTTGTAAGTCATTTAAGAAGCATTTAAAATAGACATTTTTTATTCCTAAAAGGAATTATATCTAAATTAATGCAATTGATTTCATCACAAATATATGCTACGTTCATTATATGCATAGTGAAATCTAAGAATAGAAAAAAGTAGTAAGTACTACATTCTTTTAAGGGAATTGATGGCGAATTTACAATTTGTAAAGTTTTATATTAACATAAAAAGAAAAAAATAGTCATTGAAACAAATGTAGAAAGTTTCTGCACGACATGTTTTATGAGTAGGATGGAGCTTAATGCAACAGTTTTGAAGGGGAAAAAATAATGACTCCGAACCCTACGACCAAAATCTGCCCGTCGTAACTTTGGTATGGTTTATTGGATTTCGCACGCGATTTTAGAGCGTTTTATTACAACTGGGCACATATCAGATGAGGTATATTTGCTTTTTGCTGCCCTGAAGCTGCATTCTTTAATATATGTTAATTTTCTGTTTACATGATGGATAGAAATATTTCCTATTGAGCATTTCACTTCAATAGCACGAAACAACAATTTTGCATAGCATTTGAAAAACTAATGTAGGCTTTGTTCGTTATTTAGATATGATTTATATAGATATAAATCACAATTTAAAATTATATATATATATTTTTGTTCATAATAATTTATAACGGTACTTATAAACAAAACTTACCTTCTGTTTTATTTCAAAAATCATTGGTAAACTTTAAATATTTGTTTTACTTCTGTAATTCTATTTTTTATTTCTGTTAGGACTTCCTTCTGTTTTTATTTCCCTTAGGATTTTATTTTATGTTTCATTAAGGAGTGATTGCTTATAAGGCCGAAAGCAATTCAATTTTGAAAGCAAATTTGAGCATATAGAAAAGTGATCAGAATACTTTTTCTTGAGTCGCTGGCTGCATCATTCTATAATTGGCATCTGTATTTTTAATTGTGTCGTAGTAGATATGCATTTGAAAATAAGAGTTGTTTATTTTTTTTCAACAAATTCAAACAAATTATTAACCAGAATATATATCATATTACAGAAAGCTGCGATGTAAGCCAAATTGAACGAGTGTTTTGTTGTTAATGTTTAAGCATATGTTCTCGATTTCTGTCCTAGTTTCATTAAAAATGCTGCACGAAAATGTAACGGTATCATTGTTGCTTACGGTACGGATACGCTGCAAATTATTTTCGCTATTACCCTCTTTGAATTTTTCGAATACATAATTAGAGTTGGTTTGCAAACATGAGATAAGAATGATAGCTCCAAATGTTATTATTTATCACAAACGACTTTCGATTATTGCGTCCATCAATGCAATTTCCAAAATTTGGTTCACTTTCAAGTAAATTAAGTTTTCAGCAAGCTTCTGTTTATTCATGGAATTTAAGCAGTTGAACTTCTCAAATTTGCAACTGAAGCTGGAACTTCGACATTAAACAGCAACATTATCAAAAAGTACCATTTTCCATTATTTAAATGTAATTGTTTAAATTTGATGTAACTGTGAATGTAAATTTAAAAAGCCTCACATTAGCGTATCTTTTTTAGGGCGCTGGAATTTGATCTATGTGGAATCCATGCATAATACTTCGGTACTTCTGAATACGATAATGTGTTTTCAAATGTTACTTCATCACACAGATTTATGAAAGTGAACACTAAGTTGAACAACATTGAGATGTCGACTGTGGTACTTTTGTTTTCAATAATGTTTTATCAAAAACCTCTTCATATCACAATGCAAAAAAATTGGTGTTGTTAATACAAGTAAAGAGTCACATAAGAATGTGTTCAAGAGAAAGGATTTTTTGGATGCTTAATGTAATGAATCCAGCTTCGAGTTTCATCACTAATGTGATGTTTATAATAAAATCCATCAATTTCCAGATTTGTTTTTTCCCAAATTCATGAAGGATATTGATGTCGATCATATAGAGTTTGGCCGGGCAATTGAAGCTTTCTTTTAACTCTCTCCATTATGGAATGAATATGAAAGTAATGAAAAAAGAAGTCTATATGAACGCATATATCATAGCACTTTTTGGGTATTCATGCATATGTCGTGCACAGTTAATAGCAGGGAATATGATCGCTTTACAAATGTCTGCGAGGACCACAGACTAATAAAATATATATCAGAGTAAGTTGGTATTTCAGAAAAAAAACTGCAATTTAACAGTAGCTGCATTCAACATTATTTGAAAATAATAGTAGTCATTATGGATTTAAAAAAAAAAAAATTGTTTTATATTTTGCGTACAAATGTCGGGGTGTCTGAATCCCAGATACCCATACTCACATATCAAGGTTTAATTGCTTAGAAGTACGACTCAAATCAGTTTTATTTCGAATTTATCAATCATGAATTTACTTGTAGTCAACAAATACTAATTTCAGTGCAAGACTTGTATCTTTATATACTTTTATTTTTAAATCCCAATAATACTCAATATTAAATCCCAATATACTCAAAATTCGTTTAAAACTTTCATGCTTAAAATATTTTTAAACGTTGAATTTGAAAACTATTATTTATCTGAAAACTATTCCTTAGTATTTTATATATATATTTAGTTAGTTAGTTTGCTTTCGTACAACGAACGTTTCCTGTAACATTAATGTATTTTTATTTTTGTTTTATTTGAAAAAAATAATCTTCAGACCTAAATAATCTCCCGAGTATGTACATAGGTATCATGTTTTCTTTCGTTAATTTTTTTACCAAAACAAATTGTATCTCCAACTTAACCATCGAGTCCAGGCATTCATAATATGGTTAAGTGACCCCATAAGGATTTAAGTGGTCTAGAAAATAACCAAATCGTCTTCCATCTGGTTTTTGTCAAATATATACCACCAACACCTTTTGAAATGCATACATTTTTCTATCTCGCTAGCGGTAAAAACTTTGTAATAATAACCCTTTGCCTGTTCTCTCATAAAATATCATTTTCCCCTTCTTCAAGAATTCAATAAGCATTGTTAGTTTAGTCACGGTCAGAAGCAGCTGATGTCATCGAGCATGTGATAACTTTTATATCAGGTCCAGAAAATCCCCATTAATCCATTCACGTGCCAAAAGGAACCTATATTTATCTATAAAATCTGATAGTATGATGGAACTTTCAGATTACACTAAAAAAAATAATATACATTCTATTTTTTTAATAATATCTTTAAATATTTCCTAATAATAATGTAGAAAGTAACTGTATTATGTTGATATATTTAAGCAAAAGAATATATATATATTTTTTGTTGAGGATACATTGTAGTGTTTGGAATAAAATGTAGTGGGGAGCGATGGCCTGGTGATAAGGTCTCAGCTGATAAATCTGGAGCTGCGGTGTCCGGTTCGAGACCCGAAGTGTTGTCGTGTAAGCGGATCTGGTGTACGCTAAATCCGTCAGGTCCTCCCGCTGGTGTATTGTGGAAGCTTGGAAACGAGGCACCAACTCTGGCGTCATCCTCGTCATCTGATCGAGGATAAAAATCACGAAGTCCGTCCGAAATTATCCCTAGTGTTGTTCTTTAAAAGGGGACATTAATATAAATAAAATAAACTGGAAGAGAGTGTATCTTATATCGATAATCCTTATCTTGATTAGGGTTGGTACCATGAAGCAAAAAATTGAATTGTCTTAAGCAATACTCATTAGTACATTTTAGCAGTCATTGTTTATCATTGAGGTGTTCTTTATAAGTACAACTAGAGAAACCTTTTTTCAATGTAAAAATTAAAATGGTTGAAGAATCATATTTCTTTATTTGTAAATCAAGAATGCTTTGAAATTTTTTTTTATTTTGCAATTTATGTGGTATAATTTTGTAACTAAAACTACACATTATTTGTTAAATATATTATTTGTATTAAACTCTTTAAATATTACTACTTGTTTAAATTGTGTCTCCCTTTGTACCATGGACCACAAATTATGTTTGTAATATGAGTTACAGATTAAAGATATATAATTCGTGATCTTTCTCTGGTAATAATACCATTTCAGTGAGTTAGATGTAAAAAATAATAAAGAAATTTTGTCCTTTAAGGAATAAAATAAGTGACTCACTTTTTCTAAGCTAAAGGGAATAAGTTTAAACGAGAGAGTTAAATAAATTTAAACGAGAAAAAAACTAACATGAAATTTATAATATTAATTTATCATAAGACATTTAGTCTGAGGAAGAGAAAGTCAAATATTATGCATGGATTTTTATCAGAAATAGACTTTCTGAGATGAAAAGGCTCTGTTTAGAAACATCTATAAAGACTATAGTATAGATCAGCGCTAGATTGGTAAAGAAAGGAATTAAAAGACTGACTTATAAGTTAGAAATGGTAAATAAAAATTATATCCTCTAAAATAAAACGAAGAATAAGCACCTACAGAAAAATAATTGAAACAATTTTTGTCAGGACACACAACAAAACTATCCAATACAAAGATAGAAAATTATCCAATACAAATATAAAAAAAAGCTTATAAAGTTCAACAACTTATAATTTTAAGTAAGTTGAAAACGTTTATATGAACATCGAAAGCATAAAGATGAAATTAGGTCATTTCCCCTCAAATCGCATTTGAAAATATGGCAAATCACAACACAAAACGAAAAAGCCCACTAAATTATTCAAGTTACTAGAGGTTATGATTCAAAATAGGATTGCAACATGATATTATATTTTTTTAACAGATTTTCAACATGTCAATGCTCACAGTGTGAAAATTAAATAAGTAGTAAAAAAAGTAGAGGACACAAGGAACAATTAGAATGTGCTTATTTCATCTAAAATATGGCATGACAATCTATTCCACTTTAAAGTACATTTTTTGAAAAAAGTATCAGTGGAAATTCAGTTAAACTGTAACATGAACAATATGTCGGAAGAAAAAGGATTCGCCAAAGATACGGTTAAAATTTCTGTCAAAATTTCACGTTTAAAAATATTTTTTTGCAATTCATGAAGATTACGTTAAATGTTAGTGACTAAAATTTAAGCCAATCAAGATTTCCTGTGTATTTTCCAATCGCCAAAGGTGCTCAGTGTTTGCATGTTGGATAATATGCATATTCCATGAGTTGTTTTTTTCCTTTGTTTGCATTTTATTATTTTAAATTGTTATGAAAGTTTCATAAAAGAGCTCAAAATATAAGGTTTTTATTTATTACTTTCTGCCCGTTAAATATTTCAGGTTTCTTTTTTCCATCCTCACAATTTAATCCCTTTTTAATTTGTTTTCGCTTTCCTACAGATTTTTTAGAAAGGCAGTCATTTTTACGTTATGTATGAAGCAATAGACTTTAAGATAAATGGAAAATCCAAGCAACAAGAATTAATATTAAAACTAAAGCTCAGAATAGCGTGATTTTAAAATCTTTGTTCTGAATTCTTAGAAATCGATTAATTTTTCAAAAATTAGTATGAATCAGAAAATAGATATACGCCAAATATCCAGTGCCATCAAGATGTATGCATTTTCGTAAAATTTTGAAATCTGCTCATTTAAATAAAACTATCACCAATGGTTAAAAGTTGCCAATACTATCAAAAAATTATCAACGATGTGATTGAAAAATAAAATTTATAAGAAAATTAACAGATTATTTAATTTACCTATTCTTAAATCTATATATTCTTAAATGTTTAGCTTTTAAAATATTGTCCTATTTTCGAGATGATTTAATATACCACAGTATTATAACAAGTTTCTATAGAGAGGTTTTTACATGATATTTGTGATAAATATTTAATCTGTTTCCATTGATAATTATTTTCTGATATTATTTTGAGTGATGCTTAAATAGTATAATGGAAGCAAAAAAGAGAGAATTTCACGTGTAACTTCAGAAACAGCAATAACATAATTTTTGAGATTTTATTGCTCTATCGTAAAGAACTATAATGTGCTCGAAATTGAATTTAATATAGTTACAACGCACATGAATATAAATAAGACAGTTAAGAAAAGAGAAAAAAATATTATTTTAAAATACATTGATTTTTTTTCTCTTTCAATTCTAAAAATTAATTTTAATTCAAGAAAATGAATAATATAGAACAAAAATGTAGTAATACTGAAAATACTGAATATTTGAAATGATATTGTTTGAATTTTTAAATATTTGAATGAATTAAAATTGTTTTGTGCAATAATATACTATAAAGTTATGCATGAAATCTTTTAAATTTTTAATTAAGTAGTTAATTAAATTTTTTATATAATTTTTTCAGCGACCAGCTAATAATCAAGAAGTAACTACTTAATACTCTTATTACATATATGGTTAACAATTCTGCCCACTGGAAAATGTTAAACTATTTTCCATGTGTGACGTCTGTTATAGGTCACATAGTTAATATATAGTATATCAGTTTACATACATCAATATGTTAATTAAAATTTTTCTAAATTATGGATTAACAAATGTAATAAATTGAAATTTTTACATTACTAATTTAGAAAAATTAGTGGAGAAATGAAAATAGTTGTAAATTATCTAATATATAATTGCATTCAATTACGAATTATTAAATTCGTTTCTATTTCTCTCTTGGAATAGCTAATACAGAATTAATCTATATTATGTTACAAATGAGATAACAAGAAAAAAGTAAGCTTCATTACGATGGGAAAAATTTGTATCTACAAGCGCTGTTTTTGATTACATCTTTCCTCTTTTGTTAAAAGATTCTAGGAATATCGAAAAATTTTACGACATAATTTACAATGAATAGTAGAGCTAGTATATGATGAATTGAACTATTCACTGACTGTATTGTTCAATGAGGAATGGAATCTAATATTTACTAGATTATAAGGAACATATTTAAATGCTAAATTGATAAAATCTATCACATTTATATGCTAAATAATATAATTTTTTATCATTAATAAAGCTACATGTTTTTCCTTCATTTTGCATCTTTTCACTGTGGTAAAAATGTTCAAGGAATTTATCAAAGTTTTCAGTTATCTCCTCTAATTTTATGGATGGATTTGAAAAAAATGGATTAGAGCAGCAGAGATTGTTGAAAAAATACGAACGCAGAAACACTTCAAGGAACAATTTAATATTTATTTATTTCTGTTGAAACTGGCATTCATATCTAACATGCTCGAAACACATCAAGAACATTTTTTTTTCTTAGAAAAGGCAATTTAGGGAGTACTTTACAATAATTTGTCATCAAAATGACAATGCTCGTATATTAATGTTCCAAAAATGGATGCGTATGCAAGAAGATCGTGCTAATGAGTAGTTAAAACAATCATTCAAAATATCTCCCTTTCTCCTAAGCCAGGATTCCTGTCATTGTTCGGAATAACCTTGAATGACTTCTGAGAAATGACAAAGACAGGAAAATAATAGCATTACTAACGCTACTAATAAATATCAAATGCTAATTCATTGTTGCAAGAAAAATCTAAATATGTTCATTTTTGGAACAATCATTCAACATGAAATCAAATTTATTGTGTCTCTTGATAGAGAAAAAATTATTTAAAATAATAGATCACGCACACTGTGGTCTGAAATCGTACTTAATATTTTAATATTTTTGGATTAGGAAGAGGGTGTGGTTCTGCTCAAGAGGGAGCATTGACAAAAAATAAAATTTATATAGACTGATATTGTTCGACTGAGTCACCATTCATCTTCGAATGTTGGTCAATTAATTCTTGATAACGTAGGAAAATCACTGACAATAATATTCTTTGAAAGTTTGCAATGACATTTTTTGGCTATCGTCTTTTTATTGAAATACATAGATCATTACAAAATTGTATTGAGTCTAGAATATTGGATAAAATCGAAACATACACAATTTATTCTTTTGCTTAAAATGTTTCAACTAACAGAATTATTATAACTAAGATAAAAGACAGTGAATTATAAACGTCTAGTTTCCTCTAAAGAAAGAATTTGTTTCTATTACCTATGATTTCTTCACCATTGCTCAGTATTAGAAATATATTGAAATATTCAGACTAATTTTTATAAATCTTCAATATACTAAAGCAAAAAGTAATCGTTTTGAAGTTATGGAAGTTTTCAAACTGCAAAATCAAAAATGATTGAATTATTTCTACTTATATTAAATGAGAATATCTATTATTTGTGCCTGTGTATCTGTATGCATATATTGGCACTCTACAAACCAAACCATTTGATCTTTTTTCTATCAAACTTGATACATATACATATATTTTGGATAGTGAAAATGCCTACTTCAAAACGATGTGTTTGGAATTTTAATCACAATTTTGATTAATTAAAATTTTTCATCGACATTTTAATGTTTTTTGGCAATAATATCCTGAAAATATTACTGCACAAAAAAGATGTTCCTATCATCTTAAAATTTTCTTTTCAATAATAACAATTTATAACTTATAATTTCATTTCAATTTTTATTGATTTCTAATTTTACAATAATATATTTCATTTTTTCATGAAACTTAAAATGTTTTCCTTGTTGCTACTTAAATTTTATCCTGATATTTTTTTCTATTGTTTATTACTAAGATATGAATATTTGGCTTATTTTTTCATATTGAGAAGCTCAGTGTAGAGTATGCTTTTTTTAAAAATATTCTTTATTTTTTGAAATTTTGTTTATATTTACATTTAAAGTTTAGTTTCAGGAATAATAAATGATGAATTGTTTTACTATCCTTCCATTTTTCAATAGTGCTTCTCCTTACAGTGATATGATTGCATATATAAAGATATAGTAAAAAATTAGTGATATGTTTTTCAAATATAATTTGAATTATTTGTTCTTAAAATTTCAAGTCTATTTCAATATATTTTATTGAGGAATCTGATATTTAATTGAAATTGTTTGCTATCGTTAATCCTTGCCAATAATGTGGTCACTAAAGACGACTAGATCCTAATAATCTAACAGAAGTTTTTAACTTTGTTAAAATATTTCAGATTTGAAATGAAATATCAAATATATTTAATCTAAAATAGTTTATGCTTTTCAGAAATATGAATTCAAAATGTTTTCCTGAATATGCGTAAAAGCAAAGAAAAAAAATTGCATTCATATTTCGTTTTAGGACCTAAGCAGAAATTATTAAAGAGAGGATATTGTTAAATCGAAATTGCTTTAAGGAAAGACTGAAAAATCATATATACATTGTAAATTACCTCCAAGAAATTCATTTTTCTAATTCCTAAATATTCTTCAAGTATTTATACGTATCAAAATCAAAAATGAATACAGATCCAATCAGTAAGTATTTATCAATAAAATTTACAACATATTAAATAATGAAACAAAATAAATAATCTGCGAGGCAAATGCTGGGCCCTACAGACAAATTTATTTTCACTGAAATTAAATTTATTCAATAAAGTATCAGAAAATGCTGTACTAATTAATTGCATCATGTTTCTTTGCATGTCAAGTTAGAGTGTTCCATTTTTAGAAATTAATTGTAGTTCTTGCAGTTAATAAGTGGTTGATTAAATTTGTAAAGCACTCTAGATGACAAATTGCTTTTATATTTGATCCCAATGAATCGACCCCATGGGAAAATGTTTAATGGATTTTCTGAGGACATTTTAGAGAATGTGGAACTTTAATCAATTAGATTGGATAATATATAATGAATTGAACAACTGAAGTAAAATATAATATCTAATAATGTGCAAAGTTATTAGTGAATTAGTGCTAAAGTGAAAAATGAATTACAAAAATTAGTTGCTTAAGGTGATGTATGAATTTCATGACTTTATTTTTTTATTTTTTTACGATTACGATATTAGATAACTTTCCATACCTATTTACAAAAATTATACATTTTATTAAATCTATTTAATAAAATTTATTATTTTTACAATATAATTGTCGACAATTTATTACGATTAATTGTAATAAATTTATTAAACGTATTAAATTTTGTGACATTTCAATGTGGACAATTTCTTACAATGAATTATAATATAGATATAATAAATGTATTCAATTTATTATAATATCATTGTCGACAATATTTAAGATATCGTAAAACTGCATAAAAGTAAATATATATATCACAATTTTTTTAATAATTAAATTGAAATAGTTAATAATATCACATTCACTGATTTTTAGTAAAAGAAAGACGAAAATTGTCAAGATATTAAATCTAATTCTTATTTAAAAATTTTCGCATATATTTCACATTTTCATCATTTTTCTCTTTGTTTATTTGTGTTTTTTAAAACTCTGAATGAAGGTATATTGAAATGCATATCCTGCCTTTTCAGCAATATTACATATATTTTCACAACCATATGTTTTCTCTGAATCCTATTTTTCACCTTTACAGCCTCCTTCTTGCTACAGTTTATTTAAATTGAAGTAGTGGTTTGTAAAGTAATTTCAGTATACAGTTTTCAAAATTCTTTATTTTATTTTGAAATATAGGTAGAAATGCTTTCATCTAAAACAGTATATTATCAAAAATAAAATAATTCAAAATTAGTATCTAGCTTATGCCAACTTAATCAAACGCATAAAATCAAATTTTAATGCATACGATAAATTTTTTTCACTAAAATTTCTTTAAATTTCTTAGCAGTAAAATTTCTCTGTAGAAAAATTATGTTCTACCAATAACGTTTAATTATAGATGCAAAAGGAGGCAAATTAAGGATTTAATTCTTTATATAATTGCTGATTTCTTCAAAATGCATGCAGTTTGAAATAAATATTATAACCATTTCCCAATGAAGAAGTAAATTATCGACTAAATACCAGAAATGGAAATCTCATTTTAGCAAAAGGCTCCTTTAAAAAAATAGCAAAATTTTATCGAATCACGTATTGCATTAATTGGAGAATAAATTATTTACATTTTTAATACAACTTTGTATCTATAATAAATTTTAAAAATAACAAAATTCTAGATATAATAAATGCAAAAGAGCTGCAAAAGGTAAGTTAATTATTAGACCATAAATTATTAGACAATAAGTTCTAATCTCGTTAAGAATTAGGTATGAAAATAAGTTAGAGAATCTTGTATACGTGTTAAAAATGTCCAAGATTATTGCAAATGTATAAAATTAAAAATTAAAAAAAAAATACGCTGAAACTATCTGAAAAAATTTGGAATTATCTGAATATAAAAGCGTGTTGTGGATATGTATATATGTTCATATATGCTGTCCATTTCTTCTTAAACAACTGGGCAAACTCATCCCAATTTGCACATTTATTATATAAGAGAAAGATCACTGTAATCTTTTCAAAATAAAAGAACAATCACTACAGAAACAACCAATTAAAAATTCATCAAAACTTTACCTTTTTTTTTCAATAACTTAAGCTATAATTATTCCAGAAAAGAATATTTTTAAACCATCGCAGAATTCAAAATTTTAACTTCTCGAAGATGCTAAAACTTCATTTCTGATTATTAAAAAATATAGACGATTATGAAATAAAAGAACATAAATGTTTGTAAACAGTAGTAAGGCTTCGAACTATTTTACCACTCTTTATTTCTAATTTTTCTTTTATTTAGTATTTATCTTTCCGCATTCCGTTTATTTGTTTTAAAGCAGTGATTTCAGATTTTCTGCAGATAAAATAATCACTGAAACGAAGGTAAGAAAGGCGTTTGTGAGCTAAAGAAATTGATGTTTTAAGAAAGCAGTATTTTCAAAAATAAGTCAAAATTCGCCTTTTTTCTTCTGTAACTTTGGAGAAAATTATCCCAGAAAAAAATTTTTAAGCAAATTAAAATAAAAAATTTAAATTTACAACAATTTTAATTTCAATTATAAGCCATTTTTTCTTCATTTTTCATATCATTTTATTTTGAAAATTAATGCAAATGTAATATATTTAAGTTTTGCTAACTTATGATAGTATAATTGATGTTAATTCAAATGTAGAATTATCAATCAAAAACCTTGAAACTCAGTTGTTATAAACTAATTATTATCTATGATGATAATCAATGATAATGTAGTCGCAAAATTTCTGAAGTAGAAGTGATATTAAATAATTTCCATTAATTTAAATTAATAGAATTTCAAATTATATTTATAGACTTAATGTACTACCAACCATTCTAGACAATATAATATACTTTTATGGGTGCAGATCATTCTGCATGTCTCTGAATTATAAGTTATTAGTTTACTACTCCATGGAATACCTTTATTTAACTAATCACAGCCACTTACTAAGTAATCTTAATGGCATGTTAATACACATATCTATCCGATGGTAAAAGACCTTGAGTTGAAAAACTCCTCGACAAATCCCTCAAGTCGGCATATCTCTTATCTACTGTAAAATATTGACTACTGAGTAATTGATTACACATGTGACAAAGGATTATGAAAATAACAGAATCAGAAAATAATAATGCATTCTTTCGATATATATACATGACACTATAACAAAATGAAAGTATTTACATTCTATTTGCAGGCATTATTACTTCGCCTTATACTTATATTTATTACTTATATTTGGCCATATTTGTTACACTTTAATTGCATGGAAATGAATAAACAAATCAGCATATGCTTTTTTATTATGTAAGACATCTATAAACATTTTAACTACCAATAACAAGAAATAATATGACATTCCCTGAAAAAAATAATATTTGATTCAATAACTAATAAAGAAAGATCTTGCAGTGAGCTTATATGTTATTACTGGTCCCCTATTAGCGATCTTACTAAGCCAATGTGTTGAGCACTGCCCACCCTCGGGGCCTACAAAATCCGATAGGCACCTAATATTGATGAAGATGAAATACTTTTTCCCAGTGCAGTCCTCAGTACAAAAATAAGAAATCGTGTTCCTCTCCCTAGGCACGTGACTGAACTAATGGAGTTTTCTTGGGACCCATATTAAGTTTATCTTATTCGAGCTGGCATCGGTTTTGCCTCGGCTATGAAAGAAACTAACAATGCTTCTGGAATTTCTGAAAGGTGAAAAAAGCATTACGCTTTATTGGATAAGAAGTAAAAGGGGCGTTATTATGACATTTTCACCCAGCCAAACAGAAACATGCTAATTTTATATTTCATATGTTTGATTGTATCTTTTAATACAAAATCAACAAAATTTCGATACGGGGAGGAGCTTAAAGTGTTGAATTGAACTTGGTTTAGGATAAAAATAAGTTAATATATTAAGCATATACATAGCCCAAATAAACCCTGATGCAGTGCAAATCTTTTCATAATATATTTTGCTCGTTAAATTATATAAATTTTGTAAAAGATATAATTTATCATTTTGCTTGAAAAAATCCAATAAGATAATATGATTGTTTAGTTGAATATGTTAAGAAAGTAGAATAAACTTGAAACGAAGTTTTAAATCTATTTTCGATTCATTTATTATCAAGGTATGAAAATAACTTAACATTCGTTTATTTCTTTCTTGCTATTTGTTATTTATTTTTTCTCTTCTATCTTAGGCTGAGTTATAAAATATGAAATTTATCTAACTAAAATTTTATGATCGATTTTTTTTACTAATTTCTGATATGGTAAAATGTTTTTTGTTTCTATTTTGTAATGTATGTGTTTTGGACTGCATTATATTATTTTTTCATAACGTAATTAACATTTAGTTTGTTAAATAGCTAATAAATAGTCTAATAGCACCTAATAGTTAAAAGAGAAAAAATAAACCTTATTCAAACGTTGTATAGTATTTATAATTATATATGTATTAAAGGAATCAATAGCCCCAAACATAGGTTTTTTTTTCATGGCATAATTATTCCTTAGTCTATTAATATAGTAAATTTTATATATCACTTCCATAAGTCATATATTACGTAATATGAACTGAGAAAAAATAAATTCCAAAGTTTAATAGTATTTAATATTTTGTGTGTTTTAAAAGAAACAGAAACTTCAAAGAAGCAATCTCCTAGCTTCATCCTCTTATTTAAACAATTTTTATTTCATATGAAAGCTCTTGGCACTTGAATGTATCAGCAATGCTTTACTGCCCGTATCATCGTACATTTCAATCAATGGAAATCTCGACAACGTAGTTATCTAAGAAGAAAATTTTCGACAGAATTTTTTTAACCTCTAATACGTAATTTTTACTGTATGTGAAATTTTATGATCCCTAACTATAACATCAACATCACTTATTCCTAACCATTCACAATTATCCAGAGATATTCATATGATTCCCTCGTCATATATTCATTTCTCTCAACAATCCACAGAGCCCACAGACTGAACAACAGGTCCGATTTTATCAGTTGATTTCAAAAATTTGAAAACAAGTTAATGAATCAGAATGTTTTTGTTTTGTATAAGTAAAATTTAATCTAGTGCTTTATTCTGTAATTCATCATGTTAAATGACATTTAACAAATTTGCACTTTAAATATTGACTTCAAACAACTGGTCGCTGAAGGCTTATAGTAATCTATATGTTAAGGAATAAAGATAGGGAAATTCAAAATAAAATTTATACTTTTTAAAAAAGCAGCAGTATATGTTATATTAATTCATTTTACAAAAAAAATTATAATTATTATTCTACACACTATTTTAAAGATGTATCAGAAAAGACTTCATTATTAAAGATGCACTTAGCTATATCCAAAACGGCTCTCTATTTGAAGTTCTCTCCCAGAAGATGTTGTTAATTTTAAGAAAGTATTGAATTGATTAGTGAATAAATAGAATAATTTCATTCAAGATCACTAAAAGTTTAAAATAATATTCTGCCATCATTTGAAACCACAGTTCAAGATAACTCCTTTTTTTTTTTTTTTTTTTTTTTTTTTACTATTCTTAAGCGAAGGAAAAATGATATTCCTAAAAGAAACTGAATCTCAGTCTGAGCACCAATGAATACAATTTTCTTTTACATTTCAGTTGTTCTGCGCATTATTAAATCTAAAAATAGAAAAGGCGAAGGGACTTTGCTTTCTTTAAGAGATTTTATACCGAATTTGCATTTTTTCAAAGTTGCGTGCATGTATCATTTGAAGAGAAAAAAGTAATTGAATCAAAAATAGAAAATTTTCTGCATGTATACAGCAAGGCTTTATAATCAGGGTGGAATTTGATGTAAAAAAATTGAAAAAAATAATACGGAGTTTCTTACTGAAATTCTTTTACCATAAATTTCTACTCCTTCAGAAATTGATTTCAACATGGATTGCATTAGTATTAAATTAAAACTTTTGAAAACTCTTCATTTTTTTATCTGTAAAAAGATGAATATGTAAACTTTTATAATTGCTATCTATAAAATCAAACTTCTTTTATATAAAAAAAATCTTGGAATATAAATTCCCGAAATTTGAATAATGTATACATAATTTTTAAAAGAATTCATTAGAATCTATATACTTTGAAATAATAAGTTTTAATTTTTAAAAGAATTCATTAGAATCTATATACTTTGAAATAATAAGTTTAAATATATTTAAATGCTTAATTTAATTAAATGTATATTTTATGATGGATATTATGATTTAACGATAAATATTATAAGGCACTGTTAGTATTAAAATAATACGTAGTTATTAAAAAACTGGTAATGCTAAAAATCGATTAATCATTATTTAATATTATCGATTAATAACATGAATTGCAATATATACGTTAATGAAATTTCTGAATGTAGAAAGAATGGTATTTATTGTATAAAAAGTATTTTTTCCTCTTAAGATTTTTTTAAAGACTTGCAGTGATTCAAAACTTAATAAAATATTACATAAGAAATGTTAATACTATGTGCATGTTGTGGGAAATGAACAGCATGATTTTGAATTTGCTCAATCTTTATATGTCTAAATGGAAAAATACTCATGTTCCCATCCATATTACCAGATTTCTTTTTGCTTCTTATAATATTTCGATATCGATATAATTATGAATAAATACAACAATTTAATACAGCAGATATTGTTACACGAGCATCGTTGAAAGATCCCAGCCTAATTTTATGTGTGTAGTGGAATTTTTTGATGTGGGACACTAAAGATATATGAGTTTCTAAGCGAAGTATCTAATTATTATCCAACACAAATTAGAGGATCACAACATGATAGACTGTTTGCCTTAAATCGTTTTATCACCTCTTTTCGCCTTACCCACATTAAATATTTAATAAGCTGGCATTCCTAAACTTAAGAAATGGTCATACGTTGACTTGTTAACATGATTTGTTGGAAAAAATGATATATATTCCCGTAACCTATCCAAATTGTATAAGCAATACAGCATTACGGAAAGAGTATTATTTTAAATCATTTCTTATAATAATTATATAATAAATTGAATTGTAACTTTTCATAATCAGTGTGAACGAAGATATGCTGAAAAATACAGACCCAAATTGCAATCGTTATTACTTACAATTTCACCATCGAAACAGAACTAGGTGGCAAAATTGAAGTAATTTTTTGTAGTAATTTTTATTTTGAATATATGTTTTTTGAAATATACTCTATCTATGTACGTAAAAAATTCATATTATGATTAATAGCTCAACAAAACTTCAAAGATTTCCTTCGTGAAATATTCCCAAGAGCAATATGAATTTTTCAGTTTCAGCTTTATTTTCATGCAATATTTTTAAAAAAATGCAAAGAGATAGTTCATTTATATTTTAAACAATATTTTTCTCTAATCTATTTTTTGTTGACTTCACGCAAATTTTGTATTTTATTATAAAATCTAAATTTTTAACCTTAAAAACATCGTAATCCGAAGCATGTTAAATATCTCCGCTAAAGAATCAAATGATTAAAATCTAAGTAAAAGGATAAAAACCATGAAAAATAGTCAGGTACAATAAAGAGTATGCTAATATGAAAAAAAGTTTTAAACTGAGCCATGTTACTCTTTATCTTTTAATTAATATACAATCATTTTAAACACAATTTGAAAAAGAAGTTTTGTGATTCAATTCATACTAAAATAACCACTCTGAGTTTCGAAAAAATTTAAAAGCATAGTTTTTTATTCAAAAATTAAATAGAAAAATTTGAAATTAACGTTTCAAGAAAGACTTAAATAATCTGTTTACTTTCCACATTAAAATAAAAGAAACATTTTTATTTCACATTTTGCATTACAAATTAAAATTACGCAGTTAAATGAATCAAATTTTAATTCAAACAACTGATTACCATTATTTTTATTTAACTTCCACAAACTGCTCCACAAAATTACACTGAAAACACTCCATAAAAAGTTTTGTAACTCCAACTCAAACATTGCTAAACTAAACTGCTTCTGATTAAGTGCTTTTCTGAACAGAATAACTAATTCAGGGATATTAATTAGCATGCAATCGCATTTACTTCGCGTTCATTAGTAAGGGAAAATTAATTTAAGTTAGCAGATCGCGTGCAACATTGTAGATCGAAATCGCATTCAATATTTTACGGATTTCAGATTAGAAGAGGGTGCGGTTCTTTTCAAGAAGGGACATTAGCGGAAAGAACCAGGAACTTAAATGGACGAATGTTGTTCGATTGAGTCAATTAACTCGAGTGACACGGAAAGGTCACCTACATAAGAGTGCTTTGCAAGCAGGGACTGACAGCTCTTTTTTTTTTTTTCTTTTTTGCTCGACCCTAGTAGTGGATAGCTCGTTACGGAATTGAGTTGAGTTGAAGATTTCAGGAGTAACCGAATATTTATTGAAAGCTAGCAGATAAAAAGAAATGTTTCGTAGCGGTTTGATACAAACGTTGTAGTGTTCTGTTGACTGTTAAATTTAATCCGGATCTTTTTTTATCATTTAGAAATTTGTAACTATATGAAAATGAATTTTTTCTTTTAATAAATATATGTTGGATATTTTTAAATAGGACATAGATAATAATACTTAAAAACAAACTACACTAAACTTAAAAACAAACTTAAAACTAAACTAAACTTAAAAACAAACTGCGACACGCCTGCAGTGGGTAATCACTTGTGATGGTGGGCATGTTGAACACATATTGCAATAATAAATTATTTGATAACATTTTTTTGTTGTTGTTGTTATTTGCGTATATGTTTTTTCACTTATGTACGAAATGCCACCTATCGGATGTTTTTTGAATTAATATATATATATTTTCTTACCTAAAAAAATCCCTTAACTTATCGATGTTAAATCTGCAAACCGGTTTTTATTTTGGTTAATTTTACGGGGTTTATGAATTTTTAAAGTTTTTACGGACTTTTTGCCCACCCGGTATTAAACTTTTGGACTTGGTTTTACATGCGAATTTCAGAGGAAAAACGTTATATAAATTCATCATTTTTCATTTAGATCTTTAAAATTTTTAAGGAATTTATTTTCAGTCCGAAAATGTAACATTTTACTGAGAAATAAATTCTTTGAAAAATTAAGGCAACGATTTTAGGAGGAGAATAATTATTTAACTTAATGGATGAGTAGAGAAATTTCGAATTGTATTTGTGGATTAATATTTGATTGCATCTTCTTTTTTTCATTTTCCCAAACTGTAACTGTCTGTAAATTTGTTATATTTGATTTCATTAATAAGAAATAAATACTATATGAAACCAATTTATCCTTTTTACATACATCTACCGGAATTTCGGAATCACCCATGCATGAAAACTATTCACACTTAATAATAAACTTCGATGCCTTTTTATTTATTTAAAAATCCCTAGATTCTAATAAAATGCGATTTGAAATTAAAATTAGTCACCATTCAGAGTAATAGTTAAGTGACGCTAGAAAACATGCTATTAAATGTATTTAGAAACTAAAAAAAGTAATAATGATAAATGCACTGATACAAATGAAATACAATCAATTTATGCAGTCAATTTATCATTAAAATTTTAAATTTATTATTATAAAAATAAAGAGTCCTTAAAAATTGATTCATTACATTATTTTCCTTTAAATGTTTAAATTCCAGTAGGAGTGTTCACATGTAAATTAAATCTTAGCTATAGCTACGTTGTATCAATTCTCTGTGAGTTAATGTTTTAGCCGATAGATGGCAGTCACAAGCATAGTTAATGGCTTTATACTCATATCCTCATTTCAGGATAATTGTTGCTGCATAATGGATTCCTCCAGATCAACACAAAGAGCAGCAGTTCAATTTTTTGTTTGTTTGTTTTTTTGTTTAGAAGGGGAGCGTGCTTCAAATTTATCGGATGATGAAAAAGGTGTACAAAAATTAGTGTTTGGCCTGGTGCATTGTTAGATGGCGTGAGAGTAATGAGGCGGAAACTATAAACATCAAGGGCTTGCCGCACCCTAGGCATTCTCATGTTATATATAACCAGCCATGTTACGATTTGGACTATGGAATAGTTCATGCTGCAGAATTGACAGATCATCACACATGAATTTGTTTTTCAGCTGCCGATCTGACTGTACATGTATAATCCACAAAACGCTTGAATAAGGCAAAGTTTCTGTACATTGGATGCACATGTATTTTGATCCGATTATAGTAACTATGTAGCGGTTTAGTCTACATATCATGTAAAAATTCGGTGTGTACCGATTCAGTGAAGTATCTTAGGAGTTCAATAATAAAAGTTCCACTGAAATTAACTCATTCATTTCCTACATTCTGGGATCAATGTTTCATTATCAAGGTCATTATTTATAGTAGCATTATTCCGCATGAATTGTATTTTTATAATATTGTTCTTAAAGATGTTTTACAGAAAATGTTATCTCCTTTTCATTTGGACAAACCTTTTGTATTATAAATTATTCTTCACAGAATTAAGTCGTGAAAATTCTTCATATTTCATTAAGAGCCTTGGGAATCCTTTAAATAATTGCCTTCCGTTGGGAATTTTTACATTTTATTTTGAAATGGTTTCACCAAGAAAGGAGGTCGACTAGTGGTTTTATGGAATAGTATATCACTGCAAATATGCTTTGAAACATGTGTGGAATCTTTGGAATTATGTAATGAGCCTAAGTAACCAAACTGAAAAATGAACGACAAAGAATTTTATTTATTCATACCAAACATTTAACTAAAGCAAATTTGAGCAGAAACTTAATAATTTCTTTAAAAAAAAGCAAAGAACAATTGGCACAGAAAACATATAGCAAAGACATTTTATTGAATTATAAAGGAAAAAGTTTTAAATGATAAATGCGCGGATGCAAAAACTATCTATCATTTTTAAATTGTATTAAATTCGTTTTGTTATAGACAAATGGGATCCTCAAGAATTGATTAATTCAATTATTTTTTCTAAGCGTTTGAATTTCATATTACATTAGTTTCGAGTTTAAATTTATGCAAATCAATCCGTTGTCAAAGAGATTATTAGAGACCTTTAAAGGAATAGCATTTAGTTTGAAATTCTTATATTTTACTATGAAGTGAAATCACTTTCCAGACATTTTTAAAGCGATTCTTTCCTGAATGATGAAATTTCATTCAGATTTAAATTCTACTTTGTCTGAGATTAAATTTCAATTAATGAGATAAATTTAGACAAATTTTAAAGCGCGTTTTTGAAATATCAAATGAATTTCTTTCAAACTGAACATTATAAATGCAAACTGTCTGTCGGAATTAGTTTCCCTTAATAACCCCAGATGGCAGACATTCCCGTTATCTTGAAAGTTAGATGAAAATATTTCTTGTTTGCTTGGCGGTCAAGAAAAAGTAGACGTTCACTTGAGTGTGAGCTTGCGAAGAAAAGCAGAGAAAATTTATTTCAACGATCACACGGGAATCCAACAAGTTTCTTGTGATATTAGTAGTTTATGAAGAAAATAATTTTTATTCTCCTTAAGGAATATTAGTAACCGTGATATGGAATTGCTTATCAGAAATTGTATACAAAAATAAGAAGTGGTTCGATGTGGATAAATGGATGGCTAGTCAAGAAAACTGTTGTTCCTGATTTTCTTGCTTAGTATCTTCTATTTTTTGCAAACAGGAGCACAGGGTGTATGCTCACGAACAGCAATACTTCGTTAGGGAAATGCCCTCTATATTCGACATTCTCATATGAATGCTATTAAATAAACTCAACAAGTACAGTTTTTTTTTTTTTTTTTTTTTTTTGCTACTCAAAAATATTTTCAAATTAAATTTGTTTTCACATGATTACTTTTTTAACCGAATTCCCTGGATTTTATATTTGAATCAAAATTATTTTTTACTGATGAATGAAAATGACTTTCAAATTTTTCATTTCAATGAATGAAAATGACTTAGTATGAATTATGCAATTTTAAGCTTCATTTAAGGAATATTCTCTATTATCTACAGACAATGTCATCTATCTACTTTATCCTCTATAGATTTAAATTTAAATAACCAAACATAAGTAAATACTGTGCTAACTAATCGTGTCAATAGAATAATTCTTTGCTTAATAAATTATAATGCATTATTTCTAGAACGCTGTAGAATTAGTTTTCTCTTCTGCCGGTAATAATCGGTTAGTTAAATTAGATACATGAAAAATTGTATTTCAGTTTATGACCGACGAATCTAGCCCATGGGAAAACATGTAATAGATTTGCTAATAGGACACATTTTAAATGCGGCTAGAGAATTTATACTTTTTATATTATACTATAGACTGAAATTTATAGGTAAACTGTGTAGTTCAAAAATTATTTAAACCTTTTTTAACATTCCGACGCTTAAAAATTTTATTTTGTGAAACTAAATTTTTTATTTAATTTTTAAAAGAACATCAGAAACTGTGTGAATAGAAATCAGAAAACAAATAATTTTATATTGTTACGAAACTTTCTGTCGGGATTCGTTTGGATAGTGGAAGTGATATGGTGTGTAGAACGCTCAATCAGCAGACGGCAGTAGAAAATAAAACAACAATGTTTATTTATACGAAGACACACAGGACAGCACAAAAGCGACAACTATATACAGCACAGAAGACGATTATCTTCACCCGAGACGTGTAGCATACAACAGCAGCATACAACCAGAATCTACTGCAGACAGTAGCGCACAGCTCAGTTCAGCACTAGCTTGACTCCGTCGCTTCCGACTACTCTGTCTTCGACTTCTCCGACTCGGACTTCTCCTGCTTTCTACCTTCCGACTTGACTTCATCTGGCAGCTGCAGCCCCTTTTATAGGTCTCAGGAGGCGGGGCTAGAAGCCTCTCAACCAATCAGGAACATTCGAGGCGTATCTCGGTTCCTACTGGACGGATCGGGAAAATTCTCGAAGTTTCGGGTATTATATATTTTGGGACCAAAGTCGTCAAATTCGTCGCCAAATGGTCGCCAAGCTCTGGGACCTCCGACGCGCCACCTGGACTCTGTCCCATTCAGATGACTGTAAAACTTTCTTTCTGTTGATGGAACAAACTATGCTGGGAAGCCGAATGGTAGGTTTGTAACAATATTGAAAATATTCCGATTAATTTTGATACATACATTTATTCAGATTGAAAGAAATTAATGATACATTTATGTTTGTAAGAAATTATCAATATCTAATTTATAGAATTTTTAATAGCTAATAGGATTTAAATAAATTCGATCAGATAAATTGTTTATTAGTTATATAGATAATGTTCATGAATTAGAAGAATTGCATTAATCAATAATATTACCAAAATCAGAGCATTATGGAACATATTTAGAAGGCTTTACTTTCAGAACTTATTTAAAAGATCTTATTTTGTTCTATTATAGAAAAAAGAGCACAGAATGAACCTATTTAGTTTCAAAACAGCTATCAAATGCAAATGTGCATTTTTGTCACCTTTCGTATAAACATTTCACAGTGAATTATAATTCTTTTTTTAGCGCTTATTTCATTGTCTTAGTCGTTTCGCCCTGCATTTTATTGGGATTCTAAATAGTTACTTAACATTAAATTTTTATCAGAAGAGTAAGTCGTATGGAATGTTAGAAAAACAGATTGTGAATGGAAATGATAGAATTTAATTTTTGATAGATAATTTGAAACTGAAAAGTGTAGGAATACCTACAAGTTCCAAGTGTTTTCTTGGGTATCAGTGATACATGCAAAAGTTTTATCTTATGATTACGATTAGTGTGGCATCAAGCGATCAGATTTTTATTATTATCCTGTCATTTCGATGTGAAGGAGTTAAGGACTCCAATGAACTTCTTTTTATTGTTTGTATGATTTTGCTAAAGGAATTCTTCCTTTCCCCCAACCACCCCTTTGCAAATCGAAAGAAAAAAATTAGCAACTTTTATAAAATGAAAAATAATTTTGAATAGCTGTAAATACGAACGTTACTAATTGAATAGTTATAAACAATAGCTGTAATTTTATTTGCATTTGGAAAATATTTCTGAAAGCTCTAGAACTTTCTAAATGTAGTGCTAGAAGAAATGATGCAATGACAGGATAGGAGGAAGGAAATCAATCGAGTTTCTCCAAATGCTTTAAAAATAAAAACAAAAATTATGGTTTATTTAAAAGATTATGATTTACTAAAATGGTTATTATGGTTTACTAAAATTAAAATTGCGTCTTTCATTTCCTTTTTTATGTAACTCAATGTCATATTAAATCGTATCAAATTGTAATCAATATTTGTTATTCATTATAAAAAGTAATAAATACAAACTACTTTTTGAATATTTTCTTAGCATTTAAGTGCTGTATTATAAAGTTAATTAAATAATTTATGTCAAAAAAGTCTCTTAATGATAAATTTACAGATATTTTTTCTAGAAATCCATTTTAAAAAGAATTTATTTTGATTGACTAAGCATGAATTCTTAAAAGACCATATTCAATCGGAAGTGAATATTTTAAAGAAATCCGTTATGAGAAAGAATGTCACATAATTAAAGGAAAAATGAAATATTATTTTCTATCTAAAATATCATTGTGAAATTATTTTAGCTTCAAAAAATCAGAATGCAATAAAGATATAAAAAATAAATTTGCTTTTATTTTTTTTACATTTTTTTTTATAATTTTAACTGGGAAACAAACACCAAAAAGGAAAACATCAACTTATTTGACACATGCAATAGCTATAACTGAAATTTCCGTTTTATTATTTGTGAGGAATTAGTGAAATCACTCACAAAAACCCTTCATTTTGCAACTATAATATTCTATATTAAAATACCTTATATTTTAAAAATTAATTCCACAATGATTTTTTTAATTTAATATTTCTATTCATCCTTTCATTCTTTGAATTCGTACATATTGTTAAGAGCCTCAAATGCAAAAAGTATTTTTTCTGTGTACGCTTTTAAACTGCCGTAGGAGTCAGAAAATTCTATAAAAATTATAACTCTATCAATATTGAAATATTCCAAATAACATTCAATAAAACTACGATGTACGCCTGGGTGTTACTTCTTCCCTTTTTGTTAAGCCTGATTGATTAAATACTTAATCTGTTCGGTGGACATGCTCGCACAAATGTGATTGAACAGCAAGCTTGAAGTAATATGTAAAATTTGCCATCTGGTCTGAAAAAGCATCTGTTTTATAATTTGGTATTATGTAAGCTGGTCCTTTTTTTTTTGTATTTAAATTTTTTCAGAATGCAAGTTATCATTTTGCGGTAGTTTATAATAAATTTTCATATCCTTGATAGAGAAATTAGAACGTTTCATTATTCTGAGGTACCTGAACTCGAATGATCTTTAGAAAGAGAGGCTTAAACGAAAGACAAAAGGCAATGCACAGAAATAAATTAATCAATAAAATTTCGTGAACCGTTTGTTTCTATTTTTTTATGGCTCTTTATTATAAATATCACGGAATTTCAAAATTGATTTTGTTTCTTAAATTTCTTACCAAGTAATGTCTGTCGTATGGATATATGGTAAAAGTAAAAAAAAAAAAAAAAAAAAAAAAAAAACTGTTGAGGAATAGATTCTGAAAAAATTAAAATAGTGTATTCTCATTGAGAGTATATTTGTACAAAATTCGACCCACTCACATAAAGAAACGATTTAAAATTCAAGTACAATTAATAATCGGCCATTCAAGTTATAAAAAAGATATAACAAACACTTTAGCTCAAAAACGAAATTATTCAACAAATAGTCTCAAAATTAAAAAAAAGAGTTTATTTGTTATTTTTTAAGTCATTTATCAACCCACGCTGGATTAAATAAATAATAAGATACTTTTGGAAAACGTAGTTTTCTAGGAATTCTATGAAACTCTTTTTATTATCTCCCAAATACTTTGAACTCGGTCATTTCGATTCCTCATGCAGTTTATATTATTTATGATGCGACAAAAAGAATGTCTTCCTTGCCTGTTCAGACGATTTAATATGAAGTTATGAGCTGTAATATGGTTGTTACTGAGCAATCTTCAGCCGTTGTATCACTGACAGATGCTGTCTACTGAATTTGTTTTCTATTTATCGAAGTGAATTTGTTTCCTATTTATCGAATTTAGTAAAGAAATTAGTCTTTCAAAACTGAATTATGATTTTATGTGATAATATATACGATTATGTTTTATCGTTTTGATTCAATTACTATAAAAATAATTCAATAATTATCAATGTCACTGTTTAAAAGAACTTCCAAGTCCGTTATTAATTTAATGTTTTTTGATACTGGCAAATACAATCAAGTACGATGATGAATCACTTACAAATTGTTTTATTTAAATAAATTCAGCTAAAAAGTGAATGCAAATGAGAAATATAAACGAGAATTACAAATAAATAAAAGCCAGTTTTTAGAAATACACAGTAATTCTAGGATAACAAAAGATTTTCCTACCATCCTATAACTTTATTTCTTTTAAATTGAAGTTAATTGTTTATTTAGTTCAAGATAATATTAATATTATTTATTAAAAATTTAATTGGAAATATCTTGTTTAGTATTTTTCTAATATATTTTCTTTCGTTGTGTTGTAATTATCCTCAAAGGATAGTAGTAAATTGCAAGTAGTAAAGTTCATTTGCTTGTAAAGCTTTTTTTTATTTGGTTAGTCAGGAATTTCTATGCAAGTGTTTTGGATTATTGCTATCGAATTATCAACACCTGCAGTAGCAATTTCGCCTTGCATTATTTAGGGTTCCACAAAGATTTCACATGGTTTCGTTCATTCAAATTGTGGAATCACTAGCGGAAGGTTTGTAATAGTAAGGAAATTTCGATTTAAATCTATTTGCCAGTCGAAATGCATTTAGAGTTGCAAAAATAATGTTTTTTCTCTAGTAAAATAATTTGCTGAGAAACTCTTGATTAAAAAATACTTAATTTAAAATACTTTCAATTTTATGCAACTTATTTCCAGAATATGAATATGAAATAGTCTCCTTTGTGAAAAAAATTGACGCTGCATATTCCATAAAGTATGTGTGCAAGTAAACTTTCCGATTCAGCTTGAAATTTTGGAACTGGAGGTATTTCAATACATCCTTTTAGTTCATATTATGAGAATTATGATCAATTTTTTAAATCACTTTTCTAAGTATACCGAGTTAATTCGTGTTGGTATAGTATATTGCATTTGTTTATTATCCCAAAGGAACACAGGCATAGGAGAATTTGTCATCATGATTTGTTTTATCACATCTTTACTCAGCTTGAAATTTAAAAATAAAATAATATCCTGTTTTGATTGGTAAGTTGCCACTTTTTGTTGGATGGCGTGAGTAGACATGCGTTGTGAGCATAGTGTATGCACGATTGTACGCACAGCGGCTGCTGAATACGTAAAGATTACTATGTTGAAAAAGAAGTAAAAAATGGCGATTGCTTACGAAAACGAGAATGATTCAAATACTTTTAGAGAAATAGTGATCATAAAATTTTATTGTTGAATATAGTGAATTTATATAATGGAGTAATATTTAACTTCTTTAATTTATTCGAAAATACATGGAAAAATAAATTGGCGATAAAACATTAAGCTTTCATGTCTTTATTTTTTTAAATTCAATTTAAACCTATATATTATGATTAGCTTCAGTTCTCTTATTTAATAATAGAATAAAAAATACTCATGATATTTTTTTGTAATTTCTTGAAGAAATTGGCAAGGAAAGCGGTTAAACACTCTTTATTGTACTTATATTGTTTTTATTATTTACTTTATTGTACTTTATTGTTTTTACTATAATAAAATGCATGCATTACTTTGTGTTATTTTATTAATAACAACCTTATAATTTTCAAGAATTTAAATATTATTATTCATATGAATATGAATAAGGAATAAATTAAAGTACATTATTTATTCTTTTTTTATACTGTTGTGACCTTTCAAAACTGTTGCCACGTCCAAAGTCTTTGATCTATGATGGTGTTTAATATTTACTACGTATGATGATATATTTTTGTTTTATATTTCCATGCAACCTCATACTTTTTCGTCAAACTGCTGAAAGTGGTAAGCCCGGAATACATCAGCGCTAAGTAAGCTGATCCAGAAAGTGTTCGATCAGAGTGAAAAAAGGAAAAATATATGCATATCTCATTGGAATAAATGATGTATTATCTATCGGCATACATCATTCTTCTTATAAGATGAAAGGGATCATCGCGTCTTTCTCTTAGCAAAATAATAGAATCTCATTTTCTTCAAAGAATAACTCTTCGTTGAAATGTGAGGAGAATTCTAGGAATCGAACTGAGTATTTGGATGTCAAAGTAAGTATATGTAATTTGATATTAAGTACATTAATTTAGATGTGAATTTATTTGACAGTTTATTTTTGAAATTCTAAACAATATTAAAAATGAAAAATTTTCCTTCGAAAAAGTTCTCAAATATTGCTCGAAAGACGAACAAAGAAATGTCTTAAATTTATTTTTTAATAAAGTTAAAATTTATTTAACAATAATACCATCCAGAGAAATGAATAACGCATGCTTGACTGATGTTTAATTAGTTTGAATCTAGATAATCTTTCCTTATTATTTTTATTTGTTGTTTATATCAATTAGTTCGTTCATTTGGAATATTGATAAAATTTGAATCGAATTAAAACTCTTATGTTTCACATGATATCCATAATTCCTGAAAGAAAGAATTTTTTTAAGTTTAAATTTTAATATTTGATTTTAAATAATTTTTTTTGAAGATTCAGAACTGATTTACTTTTTGTGCGAATCTTCTAGATGGTATTAACGTTACATACTAAAATAATATGATTTTTTATTAAGTGCACATACTTTATAATATCTAGTTATGCAATGTCTTTCTTGGAGTTGTAGTTATTTTTTTTATTCCATCTGCACTGTTGATTCTAATATATAGTCGATAAGACGAAATTAGATTTCTATTATATGATCAGATTCAACAGTATGTTAACTAGATTGAAGCATTTTGATAAAAAAATATATTAACACTGGAACGTCTGGGATTTTGATTATCCTTAAATGTCCGCCGGTGTCGTTTCGACATCCCGATATAAAATATACAAAATAATTGTAATAACTAAATAGTTACGTGACTACTATTCAGTAGGGTTTAATTTTACGACTTTTTAATATTATTTCATGTAATTATCATATATTTTGACCCTTTAGATCATAAAAATCCGTAACAAAACAAATTACTTCTTCAAAGTCACTTTCACGTAATCTTATGTCTTGCTAGAAATCTTAATTGGTACAAGACAGCTCACCACCATCCGATTCATTCTCAGAACGCTCTCGCAACAAATTAGCAATTTCATCAGGGCTTAGACCTTTACTACCAGCAAGATCTTTCTACGTTTGAGCGGGTCTGCTCTGCACAAGGTTCGAATATCAAATGATTTTTTTTTATGAGAAATTAAGCAAATGCTGCGTAACGAAACACTTAGGCACAACAAATTTAGAATAAGTGATTCATTTCGGCTGTGAACACAATAAAACTGCACTTAAGGCCAAATAAATATGCGATAGTACTTTAGGAAGTTTGTTTTACTTAGTGAACTATCGTTTGTTGAACGGAATCTATTTATAATGATAAATTACCTTGGTATTAAAACGACACCAGCTGACATTCTTGGTATATTTGGTTGTAAAATCTCTCATAATTTACCTAGAACCACAAAATTTTTTCTCTATAATCACCATGAAAAATTAGTAAAAATCAGGAAACATTTTCAAATTCCCTGCTAAAATGCGGAAAGGAGAAAAAACTAAACCAGCTCCGTTCGCCAATCGACAGCGACGGACATTCTCGTGCTAATCTATACTTATAATAAAGCTCAATGTGTGTGTGTGTGTGTGTGTGTTGGCGCTCTACAGACCAGACCTTTCAACCTACAACTACCAAATTTGGCACGTGTATACCTTGGAGGCCGGGAATGTGCACCTGGGGGTTATTTTTTCGAATTTTTAACTAGAATTTTATTTATTTAAAAATTAAGCGAAATTTTGACGTGTTTCTGCTATAACTGCCGAAAATATTACCGCACAAAAAAGATTTTTACATGAAGTTAAAGATAAAAAATTTATCTTTTAAATGATACTACTGTTTTAATCTTAAAATTAAATTTCTATTTTTAATGAATTTTTAAATAAATATTTTAACTATGTTTTTCAATAATTTTTTTCGTCAAAAATAAAAATGAGGATTAAGCACGTTTCGCATTCATGAGAAAAAAATAGCTTTTTTCAAAGTGTTGCCATCATATTGATTAAAGCTCTAACTGAAAATAAATTAAATCTTTTTGAAAATGAAATCTGCAAAAATATAATTTTCGGCAAGTGTCTGTAGGAAATGAAACAAATATGAAATATTATTTCAATACAATACAATACAAAAATGAAACAAATATGAATATTATTAAAAAATAAATTCAAGAAAAATTATTTTATGATCTTTTACACTCTCTATACAGGGTGTTTATTCAGTCCCGGATCCATTTTGATATTTAATGACTCATAAAATAATGAAGATGTAAACAAACTTATGGCATTTATTGATGGAATAACTCATATATTTTCCTTTTCAGGTTTGAATATTTTTACTTTTGTAAATATCGTCTGCGCGTGTATTAAATTTCAGATAATTTCATTTTCCAGTCTAAATATCTGTACTTTTCTAAATATCGTCTGCTTATTAATTGCATTTTTCTCTCTTTTGTTTTTGGCAACTATAGAAATGTTATGTTTACTTTTGATGTGTTTGTTCTATTGTAGTACTTTTGTATGTGATGTTTTATTCGATCGGATATTAAGGAGAATGCATACACCACAAGAGAAAGCACAGATTTTATGGTGGTCATAGAGTTAATTTCCAATCAACTAAATCACTGACTTTTAAGAGTTAATTTCAAATCACTTAAACTGACTGATTTATGAAGATTTGAATATCACTATTCAATAAAAAAAAGGATAATTTTAGATTTTTCATCGATCGTTTCAAAGAAAATACGCCATTAAGCGCGCAGGTTTCTCAAGATTAATTGGCCTAAGATTATGAAAATGGTGAGTTTTTCTAAATTTTTAACATTTAAAACTTCATAAATAAGTCTTAGTTGATCGTGGAAAATAGAAGCATTCATTCATTTATTTAAAATTTGGTGTGTCCAGAATATTTATCAGAATATGATACCTTACTGCATTAAATTTAGACTTCATAATTTTTGAAATATATTTATAAGCAGGAACAAAATATTATTATTGATTTCATTTCAATCCTTTTGAAATCAAAACTAAAAACTGAATTTTATACTGAATCTCAGAAAGTTTTGTTGAATTATTCTTTGAGATATTACATAAATTGTGAAAGATATTTTGTAGTTTACATAAGACTTAAATACCGAGCGATTCTGTTTGTAGTACTCATATTCAATAATAATAATAATAAATAAATAACAATAAAAATGATAAATAAAATAAAACGCTTGGTTTCATTAAAAAATAGCTTTACATTAATTGGAATTTCAGCATTTCCACCTTAAATTAATTAAGTTTTACTGGAAATGACAACAAATTAGGAAAATATATGTAGTAAATTGAACGAAATGATCTAAACAATATAAGTTTGGTATGACTATCAAAATTTGAAGATTAAAAATGTTTTGTTTGAGAATCCTTTAAGAGACCAGTTACTTAAAATATTTAATTGAAAATTGTAGCGAGCGGTAATACTGGCGAACCGCCTGGTCGACAAAGGCGGCTAGTATATAATAAGAACATTTCTTCAGTGCATCAAAATCATTTTCTAATGTACTTAATATCTCAAGTAGGGAATCGTATTTGAATTCGATCAAAAAATTTAATGAATAAACTTAGAAGTCACACATTTTCGACAACTAACGAATTTCTGATCAACAATTTATATAGGATCCATATATATTTACTTTTAACAAAAAAAAAAAACCATGCGATAAAATATTAAAAAAAAAGGAAACTGATATGATATAGCAAGAAAAATCATTGTAAATAATACATTACATATAGTTTTTAATTCTCCATAACTTAAAAGATAAAATTGTATGACAATTGATTTGTTATCATAAAAAAGTAAAATTATTTTTGAAATTAAAAATGTTTAAAATTTATATTTGGGTAGCAATATTTCTCTCAAATATTGTGATCAATGTTCTACTTAATTGAAATTCTAATTAAGATGTCAAAAGATGTGACACTTACCTTTTTTTTTTTTTCATATGCGAGTGTCAAATTTGAAAACTTAAGGTCAAACATTGCAAATTAAAGAATCAAACAATGAAGCATTCATTAGATTATGATTGCTACATTTTGAGCCGGATTATTTTTAATGCAATAGCAATCTCTTCTAATAATAAAGAAAAATGAATGTGTGTGAAAGGGGAAGAGTGAGGAGTTGACTCCCTACAAGCCAGACTATTTGATTTAAAGTTACAAAACATGACATGTTGAAATCTGGAGATTGGGAATATGCAGGTTCAAAACATTTTCTTGAAATTTTATTTAAAATGCTAACTAATTAAAGCTATATCCTGTGTCTCTCCATAATATATCTTTGGTATTTCACACTGATTGTAGAAGTTTGTGAAAAATCACCGTACCTATTACCCATCTTATTTAGAAGACTTGCCGAATTTCCTAATAGTTAGAATTGCGGAATTAGTTCCCAAAGGTTTAAGTACTTATCTGTTTCTCAGAAGAAGTGGCAAAAGAGATTTAGAAGTAATCCTTCCTCTCAATCAAGGCCATAAGATACTATCTGATTTCTTGTGACCGTAATTAGTTGTTAAACTTATCTTAGATGCCTTTAATTATACTTAAAAAAATGTTTTTCAAACTAAAGACGAAGAAAACATTGTCATAGCAATTATATAATTGTCATATTTAACTAAGATTTTGTTGAGACAATTTTGTGATAATTTCTTAGAAAACTGTATTTGAAGAATTTATTCGGTGGAGAAAATATATTAATTAATAATTAGGATTTATTTTCATTATGCATTTATTATAGTACCTTTATTTTACAGGAAGCTTCTCCAATAGTGTCTGAAATTTTTCATAAAACTAACGTATGTAGAAATTCAATTCATCGTTTATTAACTTGATATTGGAAAATGTGATTGAAAAATAATCTAATTCTTATTATTGCATTTATTTTGAGGAAAATAAAAAAAAATGCAATGTATAAAAATTTAAGAAATTGACTTCTTGCTATTGAATGTTCTTCAACATTAGTTTTCCTATTTTAAAATACTGCTAAATTAAATATATTATTTTGATTAGATATGAGACATTTCGAAATCTATAATTACCACTCCATTCGAGAAAATTTTAATATTAGTCATTTTCTTTTTCCAAATTTATTTTTTATAAAATGTGAAAAAATATTGAGTGATAGTCTCCCAAATTTTCACTAAATCTTTAGAAAAATATTTTCATATTATATAATGTATATTAATTAAACTTAAAGAAAACTGCATAAAGTATTTATATTCATAAATATTTTATCAATAAGTTAAAATATTTGAAGTGACTTCAAATCTTTTTATTTTTAGTTATAATTAATGCTCTATTTTTATTCATAAAATAAGTAACATTAATTTTTGTTAAAATGCAGTTATTTTTTTACTGATTTTTTTTGGTATTAAAAGTAATTGCAAAATCCATAAACAACTTTTATTAAGATATGAAAATTATTTTTATGATGACTTTAAATTCTTTTCAATATATGAATTAGAATCTTAAGAATGGAAAGGTTCGAAAATAAATAAATTAAAAAAAAAACTTTATTGAAACGTGACTTCTGAAAGCCTCACGAAATTCTTCTTTCCATTCATAGTTCTTGAAAAACATTTCATTAACGAGACGGGTTAAAAAGGGATAAATAACTGTTTTTTTATGACAAATTCTTTAAACATTTTTATACATATTTATAAAATATGGAAACGTCAAGTTCTGGTCGATTTTTTTATGTTTAAGAATAGTAAATGTTCTTTAAGTAAAGAATTTAATAAAAAAAAATTGTATATTTTAGTGAAATTATATATTTTTTTCGTCTATACTAATGTATTTCAACTATTCAAAATTTAAAATGATTGCAGTAAACTTTATATAAATGCATGCATTTAATAATAGGGAATTAACATTTCCTTCAAATTTCATTTCGTTCTTTATCAATACTTATTTGCTTCTGATTACCAGCTAGTTTGCCAGGAATATTAGTCCTATGTAATTTCAGATCAATCGTTTTGATATAACCTCACGTCCATAATTTGGACAAACTGATAAGTATTAAAGTTGTATTATTTTAATTATCTTACTTAAGTTATGTTAATTATTTCTGTTAATCAAACCTTTCTATTGGAAACTAATTGCATAACATAATAACGCTTAATTTTCAAATTATATCTACTTGTCCATCTGTTAATATATAAGCAAGATAACTCAAAAGCGCAATAGGCCAGAATAATGAAATCTAAAATCTGTCTTAAAAGCCAAAACCGTAGATTTGTATCAAAATTTGAAACAAAGCCAATTAAAGGAATTTTGTCTGTCTGCCCATCTGTTTCTATGTGAATACAATAACTCAAAAATAAAAAGAGATAAAATAACTATGTTATATCGTTTTAAGATCAATATTAGAAAATTATGTTTAATTGTCGCTTAAATATGTGAAATGTTTTGCTGCATACTGGTTTGCCTATTCGCGTGTTCGCTATAAAAGTTACTCAAGAATACATTAAGATACATAAATAAAACGTATAATATGGTTTAGATACGAAATATTGCATTGTATCTTAGTTAAAAAATTAGTTTGCATCTTCGATTGAATTTGTCTTTTTCATTTAATTCGTTGAAGGAAAACGATTCATCATGATATTCGATTACAAATGTATGACCAAGATATGTACATACCATAACGGTTAGCCAAAAGATCTATTAATACGTAGATAAATGCTTCATATTGTGTAAATATATAATTAAAATTATATAACATTGTTTTACTGCGTAATTGGAAAATAACAAAGGGTGTCGCAAAATTAAGGCAGATTTAAATGTGTCACCTTTTGTCCAATAAAATGTTGGCAACTCTATTAAAAAAACATTTGATAGCAGATAGTTTAGAGTTAATAAAAAAAGAAGAATTACACGATAGAATAACGTGTTTTCATTGTTGAACAATATTTCATAAATAATGTAAATCCACAGTTCGAAATTTTGAGAATTGGTCCATAGATCGTGGGATTTAACACCACTGGATATCTTTTTATGGGGTTATTTAATGTCAAATGTTTATACCAACATGTCCATAAGCGCGCATATATTGGAGGAAGAAATTCAGGGTTGTATAAACGAAATTCAAATATATTTATGTAAAATTGTCATGGAAAATTTTTACAAAAGAGTACGTAAGTGCCATCTAAACCGTGGTGAACATTTACCTTATGTGCTGATACATGCATAACCCTGGCCTATGTACCTTCCCATTCAAAAAATATATAATAATCTAAAATAAAACTGTGTATTTTAGTTAATTCAAATTTTGCGTTAACACTTTGTTCTATCTTGTAACGCACAATTTTTACTAACCCTAAACTATCAGCTGTCAAATGTTTTTAATAGGATTGCCAACACTTTATTGAACGAATGGTGGCAAATCCAAATATTGTGTTAATTTTGGGAAAATAGATAGAGGATACCATATAGCAGAGTACCAGGGAAAGAATCTGAGGCTATCAAAAATTGTGAATATAGTAATTAAGGAAACAAATATTTTGATGGTCACTAAGTCAGGCTCAAGGTCTTGGTGACAATGGGTGACCGCGTGATGACTTGGTTATGAGGACTTCCTCGAGGAAAAGGACGGTTCTAAAAAAATACAGGAATTATGTACCAGTTGTTAATCTGAAAAATTCCCTGCCTTGCCGAAAAGCTCATATAAAAGGCGAGAGGCTGAAGAGATAGATTATATCTTTGACGTGATGATAGCAGAGTAAGTAATCTTTAATAGACAAAACGCTATTGATTGAAATACTTTAGTTAAATTTTTATGCGTATTATAGATTTCTGTAAGTGATTTTTTTTTCTTTTTACTTCAGCTAAGTTCTCGTCATCTGTACTTCATATAATAAACTCTTTGCTCTCTACAACCACTGACTGATTTCCGTAATAATATGAAAAAGTAAATGTTGATAATATTGCTGGTTTTCACTATTATGCACCCTTCTATTAGTTTAATGATTTATGTGTGTGTTATTTAAGGTAAAATGAACTGCTTACTGAAAATGAATTTCAAAATCAATTAACGATTTTATTATCTAAATTATTGACTTTGTTATCTAAATGATAATTAACTAGGTTTTATTTGAGAAATCTGTTTTTTAAAATTGTCTTTAAATTTTAATAACTAAGAACACACTTTCAAATCCTTTTTCGTCTGTAAGCATTTTACAAGGACATCTAAATTTGTTTTTCAAAAGCGGAATTTCGAAGAAAAACGCTTTCCGTGGTATAGATATTTTAAAATACATCAGATCATCATAAAGATGTTTTATTTATTTATAAATTACTATCAAAACTTCATTCACAACTGTACATTATGCCTTAGTTCAAGAAAAATATCACTTTTCAGATGAAAAAAAGAAATACCTATCTAACTCAAAAATTCTAAACTATCGAGAGAAATAATAAACAGTATATTCTTTATTTATTTACTTCTAAACATCAAAAGAAATTCTTCCATTCTCAAACACAAACGAAAAAATACTTTTTCATTATTTCAGATCCAATTGTTAGAGAGTTCTGTAAACTAAATAAACTAAATGGAATTCGCAGATAATTGATTATTGTTGAAAACACGAGATAAAATATTTATCAAACCGTGCCATCCATTAATCATTCAAAAGTTTTGCATTTCCTTTCGCCAACAATCTGTAGATCGATATTCTTTTTTTTCTCAATTGACAGACTGCGAGGATGAATAATCGATGGGGAAAGGAAGGAATATTCTGCAATCCTTCTTGTTGCCTTGGCATCGTCATCTTAAGTAATCAGAGATTGTTGCTTCAAAAGCTGATACATTTCTTGATTAAGGAGTCATCTCTCAAAATTAAGGAAGCTCGGTGCAGCAAAAACAATTTGCCTGCCATTCAGGGCTAGAGACTGATAGGCAGAAAACAAATTTGGCGCTGCCCTGAACTGTTTTTCTTTCTTGTTCTATATATTCATCACTTTTGGTGTTTATTTTAACTGAAGAAAGGAAAATATTGCTGTTTTAATATATGTTAGATTGTATATTTTTTTTTGAATATTCGAGGGCTCTTATCTTCTAGTGTTTCCTAACAGTTTCTTTTACGAAGCGTAAGTGATAGTTTGTGTTTTTATTGTTTTTGAAGTTTTTGATAGTATATATAATAATACGTTTATGCATTTTTGAGCATAATCTAAAAAGGTTTAAAGTAAAGATGTAATCTTAATTTCAACTCTTGATAACTAACGTTATCTAAAGTTTAATAATCATGTATATAGTAATGTAATATGAAATTCGCCTTATAAAACTAATGGCAGAATGTATTGCATGAAATTCTGCGTTATCTAAAAATAAAAGGAAATTCTGGTTTTATTGATGTATGCCTGAACCTAATAATAATTTCATAAAAATTTCCTATTATATTCTTTTTGAATGATAAGTGTCCACTAAAAATTTCTTTAATTCCCTTGTGTCGAAAGGTCATGGCGGTAAGGTATCGGAATCTGAACAAAATGATTGCAGTTTTAAAAACTGAATGCCTTAAGAAAGAATCTTATATTTGGAGTTGGTGCGCGTCAAATCTGTTATCGAAAGTCGAATGTTGAAAAGAAAAGCTGACTTAGAAAAACAAGAATAGTTCTGAAACTTTCTCAGCATTGCTACAAAAGGATCAGAATTAGTATTAACTAAATAAAGAAAAAACAAATCAGATTCTTTAGAAAAATATTACTAGTAACTTCTACTAGTAACTTTCTAGTAGAAGTACCTACTGCCCTTTTCTTCTTTCATGTTTTTTAAGTAGTTCTTAGGAATTCATTATTAAAGAGTTTGATAGAGATATTTTAGATTTAAAAAAAGTCAAGAATAAGACAATAATAAATGTATAGATATTTATAATAATCAAAAGAATATTATCAGTTAAAGAATGCAAATTATTAGCTAACTATGCATCGAAAATTGGAAAAGATATGACTTAGTTTACAGAAAGAGCGATATGAAATTGCCCTCCTCGAATAATAATTAAAATATAAACATTCAAAAGTCATAATGTATGAATTCATTCATATTTGAGATAACAAACACAAGAATTGCATGTATTACAAAACGCGCATATAACAACGCAGGTGATAAAGATTCCAATGCAAAATTAATTTATGTATATAAGAAAAATTTGGGTAGGAAATTCTGAGAATCGGTAATACAATGACCAGTTATATCAAATAGTTGTTTATTAACCACCTTTAGTGATCAGTTAGTTCTTGGTAGTAATATTGGTTGTATTAAATTTTAATAAAGTAATTTATTTATGCTTAAACTGATGTTTCTTGTTCCTTCACCAAAATATGCTAAGTACAAAATTTCAATTAATTTTATTTACAGCTCTAATTTAAATCCTCGGCCAATATAATGTCATACGTACTTTTTCATTTACTGTTGCGATTAAATCTGATTGTTTTGTCTAAGCCAAAACAGTCAGATTTAATCTAAACCCTTAGATGCATGGCATTAAATTTGCGGTTTGATTCTCTATGGAAATAAATTGAAAAGAGACAACATAATATTCGACAAATTATTTAAATTAAGAAAAATGGAAATTATTCCTATATTTTAAAGCTTTCTCTTACAATAACACTGTGTTACAGAAAGGGATTTTTTGTTCACTCAATTTAATTGATTAAATTATTCCATTTTAATATGGCTTATTAAATTCTTTTTTCTTTCAACAGGGCGTTAAAATACGACAAAGCATTGGAAGAATGGGTTTTGAAATTAACATGGCTAGCTAGCTGTTCCATAATGAATTCTCTTGATATAACTTATTTTAGTGTTCCTTGATCGACATTTCGGATGAAGTTTTGTTTGAATACTGATTTGGCTGTCAGCTTTGATGTATATAACGAAGAAAGGTGTTTATTTTTTATGTTTAAATTGATTCTTTTATCCGTGTAGGTAAATGTCTAAGTATAAATAAAAATAATTTATGTGATCGTAAAGTTCAAATTTTATTTACATTTGCTTATACTGAATTGGAGCAAAGGTTAGTGGGCTGAAATCTGCTATTTTTATTTCGATTTATTCATGCTGTATTGGAGCAAAGGGTAATGAGATGAAATTTGCTGTTTTTATTTCAAAAATTCAAACTTGCTCTAACAATTCGTTTTGATTTGATTGTCAGTGAACATTGAGGATATAGAAAGTCCCACTGCTAGATAAATAAATGTTGTTACATATTTACTTCTAAAGCACACGACAAACAATATATATATATATATTCTTTTCTAAATTAATTTGCAACTGTGCATGAGATAGTTAAAATGTGACATTCATACCTGATATATAGTTAACAGACCATCTACGTGTGCACATTTTCTAATATATATTTATATATAATCCGGTACCGACTACTTTTACTACTGTACAGTAATTTAATTCATATTTATTTTAAGAATATTAAGTAAAAAATTGTAATAAGATAGATTATTAAAATATTAATTATGTAATTTAATTCATATTTATAAAAACAAGATGTAATGAGTAAACTTCAGCATATACAGCTAAATAATACTATTTTAAACATGTAATTTTGTAAACTTAAAGCAATTTTTCTTCTAGAAAAAAAATGTATAAAAAGTCGAAAAGCGAAGGAAAAAATGCACGTCTACCTGATTAAATATTTCTTATATACTCACGTTTCTCCTATATTATTGAATTTCAGTAGGAACTTTATCTTGAAAGGGAAGGAACATGTTAGCGTTTTCTTTTTCCTTCTTCTTTTTCTTTAATTTTATTAACGACTAGCGTTTGCTGAGTTTCTCGAAAATATTTTCAAAAAGTAATATTTAAAACTGCGACACAAAATCAGCTTGAATTTTAATACCAACAGCAGGAAAAAAAAATATTGGACATTTTATAACGTTTCTTTCAATATTAAAAAGAAAACAGGATTTTTCTGCCAGTAACTTTGAGTTCGAGAAAGAGTTCCAAAGAAATGTTAAGAAAAATAAAGTGCAAGTAAGTATAGTTTGGGGAGAAAATACGATAATATTTAAAAAGCTTATCTCTCTAAAGAGGTGTCATATATCGAAATTTTATGCTATACTCGTAGTATTTTTTTAAGAAAAGTTCATGAATATTTATTGCCTTTAATAAAATTCAAATATATTAGAAATGATAATATTTGCAAATTAGTACTTCGGCAGAATATATTGCGAATATTTTATTATTGGGTTAAATCTAGCTAACTCGGAGTAGTTTTGCCAATAGTGTTTTTCCTTCGTTTCCTTAAAGTCTTGATTTGTCAAATTATTTGAATAAATACAATAATTCTGAAAAAATATTATTATTCAAAACTTTTTTGTGGAAATGAATCTTTGAATTATTTTTTTTTATATTTGCACAATTTACCTTTTAATTCTTAAATGAAAAATGATAATTATTAATTAATGAAACTATTAATGACTATGACATCCTTTTGCTCTTTGAATAAAAATATCTTTAATACGAAAATCTTGATTTAATTGATTTTTATTGTTTTATGTCTTGCAAATTTATGTAGAAGGGTCTGAAAATATTACAACAAAAAATTACTAATATTCTGCTGTGTTTGTTTAATATTTGTAAAATTATATATTTTCAGTATATTAATGATCCTAGTGACCGGCCGGTTGTCTACTCTAAATGTTATGGTCACACATACTCTAAAGGTTAATTAATAAATCTACGCTGGCAAATACATTAAAAATTGTTTGCTATAATTTTAACTTACATTTGCTTGAACATTAGTAATAGCTGTATTGCCAACACAGGTATTTTCCTTCATCTTACCGTTTGTTAAATATGGAGAAAGTAATAAAAAAAATTCAAGAATGGAATTCTTGCAGCATTCTAGAAACTTAAAATACAAAGGAAAGTTGTATTCAGTTGATGAAAATCATGAAAGTGCATGTTCATTATCTAATTAATTAATATCAATAAAAAGGATTCGTTTATGTTTATAAGTCTGTTTCTGATAATATAATGCTAGTAAGTAACTTATAACAATGATAGGAATTAATTCATTACGATGTTTTTTGAACTCTTATTGTAGATGCGTTCCATAATTTATAACAACGTACTGACTACACCGAAACGTTGTCATAAATATTGGTTGAGTCTTTGTTATTACAACTCGAACAACATATTATGAAAATTTCTGCACAGACCTTAAAGACAAATTATTGCACTGCATGTATCAGCATATATTGGCCTGATTGTATGTAATAGATGTTCGATTTGAATCAAATGTCTGTCTTACAGATCACGATCAATTTAGTGTAAAATGCACTGGAAAGAAGAAATTCAGAAGTTTAAGATATGAACTAGAAACTCTGAAAATTCATTAGACATGATTTATCTAATTCATTTGTCAGTTCTGTTGTATTGTTATTGGTATGATTGCTCAGGACTTCAAATCTACATACATATCTGCTGAATATAGGGAACATTTCCAAAATGAAGTATTTCTGTACTTTTCGTGAGCAGATACCCTGTGCACCTGTTTGCAAAAAATAGAAGATTCTACACAAGGAAAATCAGAAAACAGTTTCTTTGACTAGTCATCCATTTATTCACATTGCGCCTCTATTTGTATTTATACTATTTCTGATAAACAATTACATATCACGGTTACAAATATTTCTTTAAGACAATAAAAATTATTTTCTTCATAAACAGCTAATTTCACAAGAAACTCGCTTGGTTTCTGCGTGATCTTTGAAATAAATCTGCTCTTCTTCTCCTCGTGAGCTACTGATCACTCACACTCAAGTGAAAATTTACTTTCTCTCGACGTGAACGTCTACTTTTTTTGACTGCCAAGTAAACAAGAAATATTTTTTGCATAGCTTATTTTCTGCACCCTACTTATTAAACCATAGTTTGCCAGCAATATATAACATGATTTTCATTGCTAATATTCTTCTTACACACTTTTCTAAATTATTAAACCACATTAAGAAATATTATTTTTTTTTCATAATACGTATAGCAGTTAAATTATCATAACGTAAATAATCTGTATGTTTATTTATAAATAATTATTATGGTTCATAGAAAAATGAATATGATAGATTTAGAAAATAAATGGATTTATTCTGTAATTGTAAACACTCCATTAAAGATAACATAATTTATAACTAGAAAATATTTTTATAATTGTACATTAAGTTACAAAAAAAAGGAACACTTCTTCTACTTGTTTTGATGTACAGGGCGATTATAATTAAACTTCCCCTAGAAACAACATCTTACAACGCAAATGGATGAACGGGTTGGAACGAAATTTGATATATAGACAGACTATGCACGAGATGCGCTCACGGAATTTCAAAAAAAATAAAAAATTAGTTCCAAAATTATCACTAAAGGACACCTTTTCCGGAAACACATTAAATTTAACCCAATAAACGACCAAAATGGAATACAGACACAATATTAACATTTATTGATTAGTTTCTGATCACCTTGTCATCGAAACACATTAAGTAAAATTAAGGAAAAAATCACAGTAACGCTGTTTGAGGAAGATGGATCAGTTCAGCTTGCAGAAACAAAAACAGATTAGGACGAAATTGCACAAGAGGAGCAGTTGTTAATTTTGTCTAGGACGATGTAGGAAAAGGTTCTCCATATGATCACCCTCATTCATAAGCAAAATTTCAAGTCGGCGGACAGTGTGTTCAAAAGCAGATTGTAACTGATCGGTTGTTGTGCTTCGCACATGAAGCGTTGTGGATTACTTTAAGCAATTCAACTTCGTAACATCTGCTTGATACTCCAGACTTTTTAAGTGGCCCCATAACCAGAAATCGCACGGACATAAAGCATGACAATGTTTGCAAACGTTTCATACTCTGACCTGTTTTACATAAAGCTTCCTCTTCTTCTCAAGCATGCAAATTTCGACATTTTTCCTACAACTGATGACTTTTTCCGGTTTTTCATTTTATTACTCATATTTCTTGTTCTGGATAGTTAACATTGTTTCTGCATTGCGTTTTGGTCGTTTATTGTGTGAAAATTAATGTTTCTTCGGAAAAGGCGCCCTCTGGCAAACATTTTTTTTTCTTGGAAATTTCGTGAGCGCATCTCGTGTATAGTCTATGTACCAAATTTCGTGGCAATCCGTTCACCTATTTGCGTTTTCAGATGCTGTTTATAGGGGAAGTTTAATTATAACCCCTCTGTAAATTACACGTAAAAGCAAATTTATTCCAATAGACAACAAGATTAACCGAGTAAATTAACATCATTAATCAACAATTATAATTACATTTTTTCCACTATTAAAAGTTACATTTTCTATAATTCGATCTAGAATGACTTTTTATGAATATGTATCAAATTTTATTCTGAAATTTGAAATAGAACCTGAGATACACTTGGATTTGGAAACTTTATTAGCTAAAAACTCTATTCCAAAAAAAAGTAACTTTCCAGATACAGTTTGTTAAGCAGATGTCATCGTATTAATAGCAAAATGAGGCTTTTCATTCAATTTTTTCAATGAATTTAATTATCGTTCATCAAATACAATTCAGATTTTTCTTTAGTATGTGCATAATATTTAAAATTATAAACATTTTATTATTTAAATATTGAGACATTTTCATTATTTTTCAAATCAGTTATTATTCAGCATCTTTACTTGGCTCTTCGTCAAGACATTAACAGCCATCAATTTTAATGGCGAATAAAATATTTTTTATTTGCTATGTTTAACCCATTTTTTTAAAAAAATAGACGACTGGCGAGGTGCTAATCTCATGAAGACATTTTAAGTGTGTAAAATTGAGGATTTTTATTAGAAGGAATTAATTGTATTTTCATATTGCAAGTTGATACTGTTAATCGACTGTTTCATATTGTTAGAGACTGTAAGTCGAAAATGAATTTTGAAAAAAAATTTAATAGGGTTATTTTATAAGAATAAAAAAATTACACTTTGCTCTGTAGCTCTCGAAATTATACCATTAAAATTTTACTGGAATTATAATTTCACGATAATAAATAAACAAAGCAAAAATATTTGATAGAAAATTAGAAAAATTTCTGGATAGTAGTTACTTAACTATGTTAATTACCGCGATTAATCAGTTTTTTGATTGGAGCAAGTCTGTCTCCTCGTTTCTATTTCGGCCGCGGTGGCCTGGTGGTAAGATCTTGGCTTCGAAACCGGAGGGTTTCAGGTTCGAGACCAGATTCCACCGAAGAACCGTCGTGTAAGGAGGTCTGTTGCACGTTAAATCCGTCCTGACCAAACGTCCTCCCGCTGGTGTGGTGTAGTGTGGAGAGGTGGGTGCCAGCTCAGGTGTCGTCCTCGTCATCTGACCGTGGTTCAAACTTTACGAGATCCGTCCCAAAATAGCCCTAGTGTTGCTTCAAACGGAACGTTAATATAACTAAACTAAACTTTTCAATTTCACCAACACCAATTTTGTAAAGATAATATAATAAATAACAAAGCTACAGAGGTGTCCAATTTTTGTGTAACTAACTGTACATATATTTTATATTCATATTATTATGGCAGAAATTTAAAAAATTGATTTGCCCAATTGTCATTTTTTATTTACCTACTTCTTCTATAATACCTTCAATTTCTTTAACAGCTGTTTGAATTTTACACTTTAATAAGCTGCCACTTTGTTACAGAGATTTAGTAAAAATGATAATAAAAGTTACATGTATTTAAAATTTTCTAACGGATTTTCTTCAAGACATCATTTTATTAATTAAAGCAGTGATTAATTCTTTCTATATCTTTGCATGAAATATTAATTTCAATCACACTTAAAACTTATTTGTATTAAAATAAAACTGTCATTGAATCTTTAATAATCTCTTCATTTTCTCAATGCATATTCACCAAGATATTAATCTAACAGTCTAAATTTCTCAAATTTATCTGCTTTTTTTGTCTTTTTCTTTTGATAGAAATTTACGAAAGTATACGACAGAAAATATAGCAGATGTTCCAAAAAAATTATGAGACATTCAACAACAATTTCTGTCGTTAACGTAGGTATGAATATTTGATCCTTTTAACTAATAACTTTTCATATGCACGCAACATAAATAAAAGACATAGGAAATACCTCAAAGTTTCTCTCAATAAAAATAGCTTCCTTTCATCATTTTTTTACTATATAACTAAACCAGAAAGAGCTGAAACATCTTTGAAACACTTCAATACTATTAAAAAAAAGAATAAATAAACCCGCCTGTAAGAGAGTCATGAACAATTTTCAAAGCCGTGATGGAAATTAACATCCCCAAAAAAGAAACAATAACGATGAACAAAACGACGAAAAGAACACACCGAAAGTATTAAACTCATGAAGTGAGTCTGCATTCTTTCGAATAAGCAAGAAATACTAAACTGCAGTCGCCATATTTGTCCACTCAATATTTTTTTATATTTCTTCAAGTTAATAAAATACTTTTTATTCGTCCACTCAAGTTCAAATACATTTTTTAAACTTGTAGTGGATGATACTTGATGTTAATGCAGTTTTTTTCAAATATTAATTAATTAATTAAATTTGTCCAGTAATTTCTAATTGGTCTCCAAGGTCGCCAAATTTTCGTTGAACTTTTAGATTACTGACGCGACACCCGATCATAAATAATATAAGATATATATAAATAATATAAAAAATAAGTAGGAATTCAATTAAAAAAATCGCCACTTAATACTGTAATTATGTCATATGTATATACATATTTATATTAATTGTAATTATTTAATTAAAAGTAACTAAAATAAAAAGAAATTTTTGACCTAAGTAGAAACTGACTTAAATTTTTTTTTTATACATTACTTTTTTGTTATATTTTATATTATAATTATGTCCTCCTTTTGTTATATTTTATGTTATAAAGAAGAAAGCTGCTCCATATTTCACACCATATTTACGCTTAGATTTATTTTTTTTAGGTTTATTTGTCCTAAAGATGTTAAAAGTATTAATAATATCTCTGTATATTAAAATATTTTGGATATATCAACCTAAAGACGCATATATTTAAAAATTATTATGACCGGTCATGTGTTAAAAACCAGTTAGGCTATTATCATTAATCCATCAGCGTAGCATCTCTGAAACCTTAATTTTCATTTAAATAATTAGTATTCGTATAATAACACTATCAACGATAATAAATTTAAAATTTAATACTACATAAAATTTGATAAAATATGCCATAAAATAAAACATTTAAATTTTATGACATATTTGATTTTTTTAGCTGCCGTTTTTCGTTTTGTCTTTGTAGAATTTTAAGAAATATCAGGCTACTTTTTATGAATTAACGTGGATCGTTAAAAACAACATTTTTTTATTTATTGTATTAATATTTATTTATTTATTTTATTTTCAATCTTTACGATTTTCTTAATGTAATCGTAAAATATACATCTGCTTCTAAAGTCATTTTGGCATCTCTGAACCAATGATAATGAAATGAAGCTATATAATCATTTGACATTCTAGAAATTTTTTTTTTAAAAAAACTATTGATATCTTAAATTTCGATATTAATCAGCTTCGAGATATTCTTTATCCATTAGCTAGAGTTTGTTATTGTTAACATAAATGATCTTTTTAAAAAATAAATTAGTTAAAAAATACAAAGAATATACAAAGAATTTTAGGATTTTTCAATACAACTTATAAAGTTATTTATTTCGATTATTTTATGAATTATAATAGCATCAATATTCAGCATCAAAAGTTCAAAAGTTTTTCCTCGATATTTGATGAGCTATTGAAATATAATTTCTCTAAAAATCCACTTCCTCATTTTGAAATCAGTCATACATTTACATGAATGTTTTATATGTAATTAAATAACTAAACACTTTCTATAAATTTCCTGCGAAAAATTCTGTATTATAATTGAACGGAATAAAAAATAAAGTAACAACACTTGTCCTCTGATGATTAGAATTTGAGAGTAGATTACACAAAAAATTTATAAATTTTCAAAAAAATATATTTTAGACAGCCAGAACATGTGTCTAAAAATTCATTTCGTGACTTATCACATCCTTATTTTGTTGCTTAAATGAAATCAATTTATATATTAGTTTCATTTAATAAATCTTCTAAATTTTCATAAAGGACATTATATTTTTAACTAACATAAGTTAAAATTTCAGTTTTGCAATATGCATTTCAGAATCACCAATTATTTCGCAAGATGGATATTGTATCATAGATTAGAGGTCATTCGAATGAAAGCTACTAACACCAAAGCGACGGGCTCTTTTTTAACATCAAATTCTAAATGTTCTTATCAAATCATTTATATAAAAATTGAGTAATCTGTGGCTTAAAATTTTTTTATTATCTAACATCTTCCTACTGATTATAAAACATATCCACTGGAAATAAGTATTAAGAATATTAAAACTATACTTCTACAACCATTAAAGGTTTTCTTTTATTTGTATATAACTATTAGTATATACAAATAAATTAGCATTTAACTAAAATAGATTTATATAGTAATGAACTCTTACAATGCACCACTCTAGAGTTTGTCTTATTTTAAACACAAAACTGAAGGTAGTAAAGTCAAATTATTTCTTGTTAAATTATAAGTTTAATTAAAGTATTTGGATGCATAAAAATATTATATAACATATTTCTATTTCAAGCCGATCAAAATTATCTATTCTATTCAACATTTTTATTTGTTCAGTTTATTACAAAAGAATTAAGAGTATCTTTCCACTAGAAACTACTAAAAATCTTTTTAGGAAAATTAAATGAAAAATAACGTTTTAAAAAAGTTTTGTATAAGCTATAATTAATATTAAATATGTCTTACTTCCTTCTTTCCTTCAAAGGAGTAAATTTTCATATTTTAAGTCGTACTTATGTAAGTAAATCCAATTTTTTTTATAATTAAAGAATATAAATTTAGCAACACAAAATCAAAGAAATCCAATTTTATTAAGACACCTTTATGTTTATATTATTATATTACCGTTTTACATGTTGTTTTTAAAACTTCTTTTAAATCTAATTTTTTTAATAATATTCTGCACTAATTTTTAAAGTTCTAATTTGTCTAATTAGAAAAAAAAAATTTAAAAACTGATTTTGTGAATAATTGGAGGGAAGCCGAATTTAAAACTAGCAAAACATTATTATCAAATCAGCTTAAAATGTAACGTTTCTTTAATTGCATGGTGACATAATTTACACAAGAAAATATTTCACCAACAACAGAAGAGAATAAACTAAAACTTAAATTAAATATGATAATGAACAATCAAAAATCCTCATCTTTAGAAATTATTAAAACAAATCATAAATTATTCATATCATTTTTTTCTTGTTATGCAAATATCTCATTGATGATTTCGTGTAATTTTAAAAATCATTCTCCATCAGGGAGTAATTGAAATGATTCTTACAAAACAAGCATCATTTTAAACAAAAATAGATGATGTGGACAAAGATGCGGAAGAGCTTGTACCTACAGCAGCACCATCTTGTTTGTTCTTTTGGCATTAGTAAGACAATCAGCTCATGTTTATTAATGGTATGCTAATGATAAAGAGATATCTTCAGCTGCAGCCTGATACATTTCACATTCTGGAATAGTGAACTATTCCAAATGTAGCAGGCATTATTTTCTCATTTGAATCTTTAAATTGGACTTTTCAAATGGAAGAAAAGGAGGCTTGACATAAGTTGGAATTGCTAGAAACTCCCTGCAAAGTATTGTCACTCTGAATAACATTGACGAATATTCAACCTGCTTGTTATTCTTTTTTTTTCTGACTGTAATTCAGAAACTTATTTTAGGATGGAAAAGAATATCGATATGAAATGATTTCTATGTGCTAACGCTATCTTTGTACTAGTTTGATTTATGCGTTTTAGTGAAAGATAATGAAACTTGTGTTTCAGAAATACATCTTTATGCATTATTCATTTATCAATACAAGAATTTTTTTACTCTTATTTGAATATCAAATAATATATATAACATAACTATACTTAGATACATATTATATATAAACGAATCTATATATATATATTGATTTACAACATTGTATGTTTTTATATTATATAGTTTAAAAGGAAAATTCCAAAGGAAATATACGCAATTGGTATGTAATAACTTCATATTTCAACCCCCTTTTAGAATCCTAATTTATTATTAAGAATATTATTTTTGATATGTTCTGATTAAAAAATATCGCACATTATATATTTGAGCCCTAAAAAAGCTTCTTTCACCATTGCATTCCCCATTGCCAATCATTATTACATTATGGTAGCAACTATGGAAAATTTTAATTATATAAAAAATATTTTCAATGAATACATTCGAGAAGTTTTCGAATAATCTTAAAAAATTCTTTTAAATTGCAACAAGAAGTATGAAATAAAGATATTTCTAAAGCATTTTAAGAATTACATATCCAACAAATCCAAAGAATGACTAAACATTCTAATCAAAAAGTTATAATCACATTCGACAGTGTACATAATTTACCATATGTTCTTACCAATACTTAAACGTATTTTTTCTCATCTGCTATTGTTGACAAAAAGAATGCTATATATATTTTCGACTGCGTCAGTGATCCAATAGCTGGGTAGGATACATATATCGTGAAATTTTAAGCTTGCTATATTTATTCTCTCAATCAATTCACTTAGATTCCTGTTGAACAACCCAGTTTTTTTTATACATCCAGGTACGGGATTTTCCGCAACTAGTTGGAAGAAAGCGAAATGAAAAGGACGTATTTTCAGTTTTCAACAGATTATTTAGAAATGGCTCAATAAATTCTAATAATGATAAATATAAATATTGTAAAATAGAAAATCTGGCATGAAATGAAAACCAAAATCATTATTTGCTACTATATTATGAATGCAGTTCTTAGTAAAATTTCAATGAATTCTCCAATTTTCTAATAATTGATTGAACTGCAGAAACTATTAAGCCTTGGACTTAGCACACATTGCCATGCTAACTATTTGTATCTGCTGTAATTTTACAGAGAAATGTTGAACTGTTTCAATCAATACTCATAAGTAAAAATTATTATAGAAATATGCTGATTTTTATCATTTAGGTATTATGCATAAATTAAACTCCGAATTATTTTTTAAGCAAAAAGCAAATGAAGACTTATATTTCGTTATTTACAAACTCGAAAATTTGTTTCAGAATATATTTCTCCATGTTTCATTTCAAGCAGTATATATTAAAAGAAATATATATTAAAGCAGCATTATTAAAAAAAAATGTTTTTTGTAAGTTCGAAAAAAAAGTATTAAGTAAAAGCATAGAGTAAAAGTATTAAGTAAAAAGTATTAAGTAAAAGTATTAAGAACAACTTATTAAGATTTGCACATCTTAGAATTAAACAATTCTCACTGCTTGTAACACTGAACACAGACACCATCTATAGCATAAATTATTGTTGTATAGATTCTTGGGCTTTTAATTAGGTTATAATACCATGTCACACATGAAGATAGAGGCTAAAGTTTGAAATATATATCTCGAAATTATCCAATGAGGTGAAGTCATGGGATAGCAATATGCAAATCTGCAGATAGCAATAGTATCACATACAAAATGCGTAAATAAGAAAGGCATTGGCAGTGCTTTTATTTGTATTCAAGTGATTCATATGAAATGGTTTCTGATGTGACTATGGCTGCACAATCGGCATTAAGAGTCTGAACGCGGAAATCTAGATAGAGTTAGACCCATGGGAAGTTCCATTTCCAATTTTCCGTAATTAGGGTATTCAACATTCCGAAATTTACAGTTTCCAGAGTGTGCTGATAATTAAAGGCAGTAGCCGGCCACCTACACTTAATGTATGAGACCAGCAACATATGCAATTGTCAGTGTCAACAGACAAGTAACACTGCATGAAACAACTGCAGATATTAATGTGGGTCGTACGACACGTCCGTTAGAATAATTTAACTTCAATAGACAATGGCAACAGAAGATTGACTCCAGTACTTTAATTACTATCACGACATCGCCTATAGCTGTATTCTCTCATGTGCTAGTGATCATATTAGTTGGACACTAGACAGTAAAAACAGTGGAATGGTCAGATGATTCACGATTTCAGTTAGTAAGAGCTAATGTTAAGGTTCAAGTGTGGCGCAGTTCCCACAAAGCCATACATCCAAGTTGTCAATAAAAGACTATGTACGTTACCAGTGACTCCATAATGGTGTGGACTGTTTTTACATGGAATAGGCTTGGACTTTTGGTTGAATTAAAATTTTCATTGAATATAAATGTTTATGTTACGCTACAGGGAGGCATCTTGCAGCCATTCATCGATTTCATGTTTTTTTTTTTTTTTTTTTTTTTATGAATGGTACTGTACCATGTTGTTAGGTCAGAACTGTTCTCGATTCATTTGAAGAACATTCTAGACAATAATTCCAGTGAATGATTTGGACACCCAGATTGATCGAACTAAATCTCATCTAGCATTTATGGGGCTTAACCGGGAGGTCAGTTCGTGCACAAAATCCTGCAACGACAACATTTTTGCAATTAGGAATGCCTATAGATTCAGCATGGCTCAATACTTATGGAAAGGACTTCCAACAACTTGTTGAGTCCATGCCATGTCAAGTTGCTGCATTTCGCAGGACAAAAAGGACTAATACGTTATTAGAAGATATCTCATGACTTTTTTCATCTCAGTGTACTAATCAACATTAGCAAAGCGTTACTCTGATGCAGACATTTCAGAATACCTGGTAACGAGAAATTCATATGCAAATGTTCGGTGCAAACTACAAAATGTGTTGTGTAAAAAGAACTGTAGTGAGTACAGTATCTAGACAAAGTTGTAAAGATGAAATATGGAAGTTCACAATCTCACTTATAAGTGTTCAGTGAATGAAAATAAAAACTGACATTTCAGATGCGACGAAGAAAAGAACAGTTGGAGAAAAATGATTAAACCTAAGGGAAGGAGTTTTCTACCCTTACCGAGTTGAAACCTAGAAGAATAAAATTAAAAGTAAGCGTTTTTTGTCCTCATCACATTTTAAAATATCAATAAAGAAGACTCAAAACAGTATAAATAATAATATGATTTAAGTACATAATAAATTTTTATAGTAATGTTAATGACATATAAGTAATGAGAATCACATTGCATAGAATTGCAATTTCTCATTTCTTGATTACTTTAACTTATCTAACTTTTCCTAATTACGAGCAATGAATCATAGAGGCTAAAATCGAATAAAAGTTACATGAAATATGGCACCAATCACTAAAAAGACACATAAATTATTTGTTTTATATATTAGAAAAAGGGATTTAATTTTCAATATGTTCATCACATTTTATATACAACCAAAATGGTTATTTAAATTAAGATTTCAGGCGAAAAATAGTATTTTCTTTTGCATATTGATGTATCGGCATCAACGCTTTGTTTTGATTTATAGGGACATTTCGTCTAAATTTGGGATCTCTTGAAATAATTATGATTCAAAATTACGGGACTCAAAGCATGACCACTAATATTGCTTCTAGAAATAAATTTTCCTTTACTAAACTAGAATGAAAACATATACCAATTTTGCTGCCTTTAATCATCTTAAATAGAACTGAAGAAAGATATGAATGTGAGTTCAGTTTAGTTCAGTTATATTGACGTCCCGTTTAAATTTAGGGTTATTTTTGGAAGGACCCCTTAATTTTGAAGGCGATCAGATGTCGAGGACGACACCTGTGCTGTCCCTCTCCCCTTCTCTCCAAATTTCCTTGCCACACCAGAGATGAATGCAAAGTTGCAGCATATGAAACATTCTGCATTTCATCGGAATTACAATTGCATATTAAAATTATACACAATAAGTCAGCAGTTTCAAGATAGTTAAAAGAAGAAAAAAAGAAAATGGATGTCATCTTTCCTAAGATGCAAATCCATAGTGAAAAAAAGTTTGAGTAAAATTTCCTCTATTTTCGGAAATATTATTATTGCTGAATCACTAATGAAGATATCATACTTCGATTTATAGGAATATTTTGAGTATGAATTGACACCTATTTATTGCTATTTTTCAATGCATGAGGTACAAGAAAAATGCTAATTATTTTTATAATTTATTCAGCCAAATGATTAACAAAGCCAGATTGTTTGCTGTAGAATTCATTATTGATAATGAAATTCTCTTACACCCTAATAATGAGGGTGAGGGTTTCTAAATAATTCTAGAAAATATTATTACATGCCTCAAAAATATTGTAATCACCATTTCTGATGAAAAATCAAATTTGCCAGTGAAAAACATCACATTTGGTGAAACCCCAGGCCTAATAACTGTTTTAGATGTAGTATATTTGATGATTTGCATACAATTTCCATGTCTTAAACGCAGTTTCCCTTGAATTACTGTATAAATGATTTATGAAAAGGTAAATTTATAAAGGTAGTCTTTCGAAATTCAGAACTTCTGGAACCATTGAAGGTTTCATGATACAACGCTTCGAACAAGACATATAATAGAAGCACGGCCAATTGATGATGATTTCTCGAATGGCTAAACATTTCACCAGTTTGCGAAATCGCTTGTGAAAACTCATTTCAATTTGCCTTCACGATCGCCAACGCCCGAAGCAGTGCGCCAGCAATGTTTAAGAACATGCCTGCAGATTCAAGCGTAGTGACGTAACAGGATAAATCCCCTGAAATGGGGTTAGCAAGTTAACAAACATGTTTCAGATCCAATTACCACCATCAAAGATCATGTTCCGCTTTTGCTTTTGATTTGAAATTGGATATCAAGTGCTCAATAATTCGTATGAGCTGCAAAAGTCATTTCCAGAAGCTAATGTAGTTATTCTACAAATGAGAGTGATCATATTAATAAACAAATGCACCGATTCATTAAGGAAGTATATGAAGTTGAAGAAATTGCTATTTAACGTTTTCATTGAACAGTGCGTGATTGTGATGTCAATTATTAACAATTGCTTCCTTATTTCCGTATTTTTCAATCTCATTCTTTATTTGCTAATATTTTATACTTATTTTATAATAATATTTTATAATGTAACTTTCTTTACTTATTTTTTATAACATTTTTTTAAATTATTTTTGATATACAATTATAATATATGTTGAGTGAAAGGTTTCATGAGCTATAACTTCATATTTTCCCCCTTTCTTCTATTTATACAAATTGAAAAAACAGTATGGCATAAGTTAGTATGATTATCAGCTTAGTCCAATTTAATTAAGCTAATATATCGTATAAAAGATAGATACATGAAATATATTTTGGTGTTGATTTAGTGATTTTGAAATAGGATCAGTTACAGGCCAAGCCATTTAAACCAATACGGTCTTTTTCAAAATAATCAAATATATACCAATTTTGCAGAAAGAATATTTAAAGAGTGAATATAGATGAATGCAAGAAAAACTTTTTACTAATTAGCTCTCTTATACTATAGGGTAATCACTAAATGTGTATCTTATACTATCTGTATCTATTATTATTAAATTGAACTTCTATATAACACTAATAGTAAAATTTCTTAATTTTATTTAATGAAAATTTGCAATTGGTTTTGGTATTCTATATTTTATTGACAGCAATCGTTAAGGGTTTAAATCTTTGTTCCACTTTATATATATATATATATATATATATATATATATATATATAT
>JAPMOR010071729.1:230887-244579 GCA_026543865.1 Argiope aurantia
TATATATATATATATATATATATATATAACAACGTTACAAATTTGTAAATATTTTGTATTTTTATCATAAATGTCTCAGAAGAATTTGATTTAAGACTTTAACGCCCACTAGCAAAGGATCCGTTTCTCCGTTTGCAGGGTTACATCTTAGTAGCCTATTTAGCGACTTTATCACCGACTTAACAAAAATTCTAGATGCTTGTCAACATTCTCTAAGATTTCGAAAGTTCGAGAATTGGAGTTCTACTACTAGTGTCCGGAGTTACAGGATTTTTCTGCAAATCTGTGGAGTAATGCTTAAGTCATATCTCGCCAAAGCCGGGTATAAATAGGACGTGTCGTAGAGTAAGTGAGAGAGACAAATTCACTGAGAGTATTTTCGCTTGTTATCTGACCGTCAGAGACATTTTGAAGCCTGTTATTCTGCTATTAGTTACAACTGAATTAAGCTGTACTCTAGTACGTAATTATAATAATTAATTCGTGTGAAGTCTTGAAATTGCTGGGATTTTCTGGAATAAATATTTTAGACTTTTAAAGGACTGTTTCTTCATCGATTAACAAATCGAAATTGAATTCATAACAATGTATATATCCCTAGCATTCATTAAAGAAAATTTGTATCCTTTAAAAAATTATTTAATTACATAGTTTAATGTTTTCTCAAAATTAAAATTTTTGGGTGTCCATAATTTTCAAAAAAAATCAATAATTTGCATATGTTTTTGTACAATTGCAATCCATAATATTTTTCATTACTTTTATACTATGTAAAATACTGGGAATACCATTTTCATTTAATCAAAGAAACAAAAATGTGCATAAAATATTTCACTCTATCTATAGTAAATATAAATAAAATGTTATTGATCAGTAATCCAATGGTAATCCTCTCTTTTCACTATCCATTATTTATCTTAAACAACTTTTCAACTCAAATTTATATTCAGCCTTCCATCTCTCACTTCACTTTCATCCACTGTTTTATTACGACAAAGAACATCATTTTCTGCAAAGAAAAATTCTTTGTTACAATGTCAGTCACATTTCAGTTCATTGTATATTTTAATTAATGAGGGTGAGTTAAACAAAACGTAGAGGGCAGTTAATGCTCTAATTTCCATAATATGCATTTTAAAAGAATTAAGTAGTGAAACCTATTGAAGCGCGATTACTTTAAGATTACGCTTAAACACTAGCATTCTTCTAGTCTCTTAAGCAAAATTTGAATGTATGTATTTTAAGAAGAGGATTACAATACAGACGAAAGATTATAGGACTCTATACAAAAATTATTTATTATTATTTATTTCCCGTGCAATATATAAGCAAAATTGTAAAATAACTACATAAGACAAGGCAAACAATTTTTATACAACCAATTAAATAATAAATAGTAGAAATTTATAGTTAAAATCCAAATTAATAAAATCAATTATTCAATTATAAGTGGTTTAAAGAGTTTGAAAATATTGAGATAACACTTAATGCAATGTATTTATGTTTGATTTTGGTGAAACTATGATTTTTTTATTGCCTATTCATATCGTGTTTTTTCGCAGAATTTTCTCAGAACAGCAACAATAATTTTTCAAGAACAGCAACAATTAGCATGAGTGGTCTCGAAACTTTTATCCCTTGTTCTCTGGTAATGGTCACCCCCCCCCCCCCGCCTCTCCGAGCATAAAATTGTTTACCTTGGACAAGTCCGCGAATTCTTTGCCTGGCATTGGCGAACAATAGTTATCGAGAGAATATGTATTTTTTCATCTTTTCCTTAATACTTGCAACTAAAATTTGACACAAAACTACAATTGTAATCTCACAATCACATAACAATTTTCGTGATCGTGTTATTTTATGTTGAGGTGTTTATAATGTATAACATATATATGCATACGAAAATACAGTCCAACACGTTCTATTTTTCGACGGATTTGGTTCAAAAGTTAACAAGAATCTACGTTTCCGATACTAAACCTGCATACTAAATTTTAACTATTTAAATCTTTAAGTTTTGAAATTACCGTGATCACTTTTACTTCAGCAAAATTTACAGACATATTTACCCTAGAAAGCTTTCGTTCAAAATTTCAAAAAAAAAAAGATCTATTAATTTGATATAAAGGCTTTATACCAAATTTCATCCATTTAGCTCAAACTGCTTTTAAGTGATCGTGTTCACAGATAATTAGGAAAGCAAAATTGGTTTTTTTTCGAGCTCCGGAAGGGTTGAAAAGCAGAGATTAATTAAAATTTTGTGCTCACATTTTTGGATGTTTGTAATACTTTCTCTATACTTTGCATACGAGAAAGTAAAAATGGGGCACTCCTACAACTTTCGTACATATTATTGTATCTTCACAAAACTAGCATCGGTAGAAATTGGTCAAGTAGACAGATTAACTTAGATAAAATTATTGACTGGAATAATTAACATAGTTTATTAATTATTATCTCGAAAATTCTTACTACCCCAGCCAATTGTTTCAGCTGTTTCAATGAAGGAACAAAAGTAACACTAAATGTAAAGGCAGCAAAAGAATAGGAATCCTTTTTGTACAAGGTAAACCTTTTAATTAATAAAATAACATCCATTTCTTTATGTATCATTAAAACTAATATTATACATCAAATATGTACAAAATATGTGCTAATAAAGCAATCAAGAAGAAGAGAAAGCCCTAAACATAACCCGCTCTAAGTTACTGCCATTTTATCCTTTTTCTCTTTGCTTTTAAAAGTATTTGTCTAACAGGTATTGATGCGATAATATCAGAAAACATAATGTTTCTTAAGATAGCTGTTGAGAAAAATTCTGAAAAGATATACTCTCTATTTACTAAAGCACTTTCAATGTTCTGCCTGTAGTTTTAAAAATAAACCATATAATGGTGTGCGGTGGAGTAAAAATCAAACTTTGAGGATAATGTAACGAAAAAATAAACAGCTATAAGATATTTTGATAACAGGTAACATGAGAGGTTACAGTGATCTCTAAGTGGAAAATCGTAAAAAGAAAAAGTTGTAAAAGGAGGAAAATGGCAAGTGTATTAGTAGAAGTGAAGTGCATTTTATCTGGAAGGGCGTTCTGGAATACTTCAAAATATAGTGCATTTGTTTGAAATTTTATTTCTTTCACGAAACCTTAGGTAGGGAATTGTTTTCTCTCTAGATGTAGGGAGCCACTTGTCAGAAGAAAAGAATCAACCATCTTTTCCATTTCATCGGTAGCTGTCAGTGAAATATATATGGAATTACCTTGGACGAAATTAACAATATATGTCTTCATTTATTAACAGTATTTTCTCAAAATAATACGTTTATACTTAAATTTTTATTATTTAAATTTCATTTATTTTATGAGTAACTTTATAATCTTTTAATTATTGAATTCATTTTCATTAATACTTTATTTAAAGTTATATTATTATGAATGTATGCAGCATTAATATAAGCTTTCAGTCAAAAATTATGCATGTATACTAAATTGCAATTAATGTTATAATTTAATTCATATATATTATATCATTATTTCAAAGTAAACGGATTTTTCACAAGCAAATATAGATATTGCAGATAATTTTGAGTTTCGAAAGTGCATGACTTTTCTGCATTATGTAAATAATACAGGGAGGCACTAATTATATCTTAAGTGTATGTTTCTCTTGCTCTATATATATATTGAACTTTTCTATTTATTAGTGTTCCATAGTTAGATGTCATATGAAAAGAAATTAATTCATTCCCATGGGAATCTCGTGTTTTAGAAGATAACAATTCAATTTGGATTCATTTGTACATCTAATGATTATTGTTTGATTTCTTAATGCATTTTTTAGGTGACATGTTGACAAATAATTTCCCGAGTAACATTTAATTCATATAAATAAAAAACTCCTATCAGATTAAATAAGTTGATATGGTATAGTCTTCTCAAAATCTATGCGAACAGTGTTTCACAATAAAAATTATTATGGTGTTCAAAGCATAATCAGGTACTAATATCTTTCTTTTACAGATGAAATAATTTGGATCTCATAATAGACAAAGAAATAAATATTTATAATATAGCTGCCATGTATCTGTGAACATTGCCTACGATTCAAGGGACTACCATCCTTTTTTACAAACATTTGAATTTAAAATTCTTTAAATTTATTCGTATATGTGAATGATTTGATGTACTTTTAAAGCGACAGCTTTATATTAGAACAATAGTTATAGAAGAAAATCTTTAAAAAAATTAAACAAACGAATAAAATATGTTGTCACTTTTAAATATGGTTAAATTATAACTTTATGATATCGAGCACGAAGAATGATTGGTCTTTGTTTCGTCCCTTTCATTTCTAATAAATCTCTTACATTTTAATTTTAAAAAAATCCTTCTATATGATTGAATAATCCTTTCACTTGGTTTAAAGTAATCACAGCATTGATATTTGATTACTTAAATAATTCAAAACGCTTACATGTATCACGTTTGATTATTGTTCGATCCATATCAAAATGACAAATTCTTAGGATAATTTCATTTATAAGAATACAGTGTTATATATATAATTATCCTAAGAATTTGTCATTTTGATATGGATATATAAATATATATATATATATATATATATAGTATTATAGTGATTTTACACTCGATTCATCATCAATAATATCGAAATCATTACGAAAATAGCGCCACCGACGTCTGCGATCACTGAATATTACACCACTTAATTTCTTTTTCTTTTGGAATTACTTAATGGACAGAGTATTTGCATACCAGATGAATATATTAATCTTTAACTGGGGAGGCGCGGTATGTCAGACTGCTAAGGATAGACTTTCGATCACCCCTATTCTATTTTTAGCTCAATCAAAGGGATTGACCCTGTTCATGACCTTCGCCATAACTTTTTCAACCGATTCAGAGAATCTTTTTAAAAATATTTCAGCTATTTCGTTGCGTGACATCTGTTAGACCGCAACTTCCGTTTAGTGTTCCAGTATTATGCAAGGCTTAACAGATGGCTCTAAAACTTGGTCCTCAAAATATCATCCACCATACAGATCCTCGTTATGAAGTGCCGCTCCAGAGACTTTTAAATGAAACAGAAAGTGATTTTAATGATGAGGATAACTGTACAGAAGATTATTTCGATGAAAGTTTGCATTCGATTCATTCTTATATGTATGTTCAAATACAATTTATTTTTCTAGAGATAATGTATTTTGAATAATCTCTAAAATATATAATTATGTAGATATACCAAAAATATATCTGTAGATATACCATACAATAAATAATTCTGTAGATGTACCAAGAGAAATGAATACAGAATTTGCAGACTGGTATTTTTTTTTACTAGTACTTGCCCTGTACGTTTAAAATGTCCTCGAATGAATCTCATAAAAATGATGCCAATAAAAAAAGAGTGAATTTTACCCGCTGTCATTTTTTTTATATATAATTGTTAAATTTTCCATCAGATTATTTTCTATATACCTTTATATACTAAAAAAAATATGATTTAAATAGTAAAAAGTAATATGCTTTTTCAAAAATATTATTTGTTGTAGCATGTAATTTGAGAAGAACATGTTTGCTCAAACATCCCAATTACCTTTTTCAATAATAATATATTCTGAAAAAATTTTAACATATTTTTATATTAAGAAAAATATCTGCAGAATACATTGGCAGATTTTCTTATTAATACTTTCATTAGGAAATTTAATTTGAATTTAAAGGAAATGTGGTCTCGTAGACCGCACCTCTCCAGTTAAGTCTTAAATTTTCATCTCCCCAGTTAAATGTTTAATGCATTCAAAGTAAGCTCACAGATGCTGTGCCTTGTGTAACAATCGAAATATGGGTCCTCGTTGAGAATACTGAAATACCATCGACATTCCTCGAGCTACCGAGTGTGCTCAAACTGAAATTTACTAATATAAACGGTTTTATTAAGAATGTTATAATATATATATATATATATATATATATATATATACATATATATATATATATATATATATATATATATAATAGCCATATTGCAAATTATAATAATTTTCTTGTACTTAGGGGAAAACTTCGTGGCCACTCTTAGCATTTCAATGAAATCAGAGTAATTTTCAAAGTACTTTTCCGTACTATTTTAATAAAGTACTACTTTCACAAATCCGTACTGCCTTCAAAATCAGATATATCAAAAGCAAATGCTTTTCCTGCTTGTGTGAAAGCCATTCATATATATGCGGGAGAGAGATCTACATTTATATTCAGATGAATAGCTCACGAAAGCTTTAAAATAGAAAACAGATTCTGATGTCCTAGTACTATGTCTCGTCTCGTAAAATTCGACTTATTTGCACTGAAGAACCACCGTGATTCTCACTAAATACGCCAGGGACAAATGTCCTTCCACTGAAGTGGCGCGGCATCTTGGAGAGGGGCTGCCAGTTCAGGTGTCTCCCGCGTAATCTGATCGTTGTTCAGATTATGAGGTCCGTCGCAAAATAGCCAGTTTTTTAATTGCTTTAAAAACGGGACGTTTATATATCTAAACTAAACTTAAAATAGATTCTAATTATCTTTGATCCATATCATTCTTGTCTTCTCTCACTTCTATATATATTTATATATATATATAACCTTAATGTGAAATTGATATCTGTTGCCTGAAATTGTATATTCAGTTATATTATTCCGCAGAATAGTAAAGATGGTGGTATGGTTTCTGGGTAGTATGAGGTAAGAGAAATATGTCATTATAACTAGATTATAGATGAAACCCAGTAGCTTTGCAATTTCATGTGTATTGTATCCTGCTTTAGTAATGATAGAAACGTGTTATCCGTTTCTTGCTTTGCAGGTACGATCTAGAGAGTTATTTGTTTCTTTCTTTGCGGGTATATTCCAGACTGTGAGTTTCATAATCTAGTTTCTGATGAATGCAATATCTTAAAGAACAAATCACATAATAGGATTGTTCTTTAGAGAATGTTGGAACACGTAAAGAAAAAAAATCGGAATATAATGTAAATATATAAGTAAGTTGAAACACATTATTTCTTGCTAAGTAAACTTGATATTTCAGAGAAAAATTATATAAAAAATTAAAAGTAATGTTGCTTACACAATTGTATCACTCGAAACTTTGTATTTTCTTTTAAGAATAAATTTTGATCAAATTTATCTTAGAGTCGTAAAACATTTTTGAAGTAACCTCTTGGTAAATGATGTTGAATAATTGATAAATTAGATTTTAATGACACATTTTCTTAGATTAATATAGGAAATCATATATGTTCTATTATTAATGTTGAACATCTTACGCCTTTATTTCCTATTCAATTATAAGTTTATATTTAAATCAGGAAAAAAAAATAATTTTAAATGAATGATTATGTTCTGTTTGACATCAGCTTGGACAAATGAATTATATTAGTATGACTCATGTTGATTAGAGGTCCAGTAATAAAAAATTTTACGCAATATAACTGAATATTCTCGAATTATTTTTATACTATTTTCTGTGACTTTCGTTGACTTCGCTCACCATTTGAAAGTACCAAACTCTGTTTTTGATTGCAGATTCAAAATACAAATAATGTATGATACATTTGTTTAGATTATTGTTTGTGTGTGTTCGTGAGAATTCGTAGAAATTAGGTTTTTTTTTCCTCTCTTCTTCCTCGATTGCTTATTATCAGAATTAGAATATATTGAAGGCGAATATTGATTATAATTTTCCATCTTTAATATTTGCTATTTTTAAATTTTCTTCAGAAACAGAAAGTGATTCGGTCTTTAAAAACCTGGAAAACGCTCATCATTGCTGTCAATTAAAACAGCACATACAAAATCCAACTCCATAATCTTAGAATTCCTTGGAAATTCTGAGATGAATTTTTCTCCCGTGATAGATGGACATACTTTGAAATATTTTGATTTATTTTTCAAGATGATAGATCTCTTGAATTGTTTTGATTAAAAATAATCATATGATCGCGATAGGTAGCAAAATTGAGTGTTTTGTAAATATATTCGATTAATGAAAATGAGATAATGATAATGACCGCTGTTTCCGCTTTGCAAGGTATTGTGAGAAAATCCTAGAAATAATTATACTGGCATATATGAAGGGAAAAAAAGGAAATAAAACAATGTTATTTTGTCCACAATATTTTTTTGACCTTATACAGTACCGTGTTTTCACATTTATAAGCAATTCAGCTGTGGTACTGTGAAACGAAGAAAATGTATAAATGAATTTGGTAAAACTAAAACTTAGTTTCAAGCATAAAAAACATGTTTTAGTAAGCATTCGTTATTTCAAATAAGATTCATAAGATATGAACAAAAAAAGCTTTAAATTTTTAGAGGCAAATTATTGGTTGAATTTTCTATCTTTTAATTGCTTCTTTCTTTTTAAGATGTTAAAAAGCACACATATTATAATATTGGTATTGATACATACTATAATTCATAAACATATTTACTTATATAGATAAACTTTACAAAAAGGAATATTTTGATCTTTTTCGCCCTATTAATTTTGGGCGGTTTAACCTAGTAAGGATTCATTTATTTATATAAGCGTATAAGTCTTTATTTAAAAAAACGTTAATTTTAAATTTAATTTCACTAATTTAATTCAGGGTTTTCTTTTTCTTACAATTGTTAAAGAACTTTAGAATTATGTTAAAATAAAAACTGAGTATTTTTTCTTTTTTTCGATTATTTTTATAAAAAAAGGGTAAATTTCTGAGTCAACTTATCTGTCCTCCTATTTGCTATTAGTTTAAATATCTTTTAAAAGCGTATAATCTTTTTGGTACTTTAATATTTATTCTCCAATTTGTCTTAAAAATAAAACTGTATTTGATTATTTTCGGGATTTCCATTCAGTTTTAAACTTTAAAATTTACGCTTGTAAATTAAAAACAGTTTCAAACAAACCTTTTTTCAATCAAATTTCAAATGAAAAACACAAAATTCTTTGTAATCATTTCAAAAAAGGTTTAAATCTTTATACTATCTTTGAAAACTAACAATCTCCCTTGAAATATTACCTTTTGAAAGCAGAAGCAAAAATAAAAGTAGATTTCTTCTTTCTTGTTTAGAAAAAGTTCCCGGAACTTTAATTAAGCGATTTATCTTAAGCGGATTAAAGAGGTAATTGATAGTCGCTGACATACGCTTTCAGCGGTTGTTAACTAATAAAGATTTTCTGTTTGATCTTCATTGGGGATTTGTCCCTGTAGAGATAAAACAAGATTTTGACGGACATGCACTTTCTTTTTTATTCCCATGCTTCACAACTTTTTTTTATACGTTCTGGAGGTTTGGTCATAAAAACTTATCTTCCTTAAAGAGTGGATCAATCGTTTCGCAATTATGTAACATGATATTTTTACTGTTCAGTACCTCATTTCTTCTTTTTCAGTTAATCAGAGAATATTTTTTTCAGAATTTGATACTAAACAGTTTTATATTTAAGTTTAAAGGATTAAAAATCCCTTTCAAAAATATTTTTTACTTTCACTTAACTTTTTTGAAAATAAAAACATTTTAAAGGAAAAAAAAACCAGTACACTTTAGGGAATCAAATCCATTAACTTCAACATTAATAGAATTAATTAAAATTTCAGACAAAAGCTAATTTAATTTCCATTCATACAAAGTTCAATTAAAAAAATATTATAACAATTGGTACAGCTACTGCAAAAAAATCATTCATACCAAACAATAATTTATATGAAATAATTTTAATGAAATTAAAAGAAATATTTTTAGAGTGATTTTTCATTTTACATATGACATGTACAAATTATAAGAAGAATTCCGAGAAAAAAAATCGATAAAGATTAGGATTAAAATTTTTCAATGTATCTAATTGTGACCAAACATTTTGGTTCAAGCATTAATGTTGCTTTTATAATAAGCATAATACTGTTTTATATTCCAAAATTTTTACTTTATTTTTGTTTCTGCTGCCTTTAAAATTAACACTTAAACACAATACAATGTCATGTACAAATTGTTTAGGGGCATATTATGAAGCAATATATGTATCATTCCATATTTAATAGGAATTGATAAAAATTGTGTAATATAGAAACATATCTTCTATATATATAAAGCTGAATCTTTGATAAGAACATAAAATCCAGAGAGCCACAATAATCTATTGACGATATCCTATGACGATTATTGTGCAAATTTTTGCAGTACAAGTAGGCCTAAGCTTTGAGTCTGATGTCACATGTTAAACTTCAGGTTATTTGTATGATAGGGAAACACGATGGTAAAAGTGTCAACTCAGTTGCTGCCTTCCATCTGACCACGATTTAATGTTAACCCTAGTATTGCTTGCGAATGGAGTGTTAATATAACGTAATTAATTAAATCTTAGGCGCAGAGTTTAAGAAATATTTAAAAGAAACGTCAATTAATAATATTTAATACAATATTTATATAAGTGAATTTAAAATTTATTTTCATTTAATTATACAATTATAACAAACTGAGATGAAATTCAAAACAGATTTCACTTGTGCTGTGTTACAGAATAGAAAATTATTTATAATCACAAAAATCAGTTTCTTATTTCAAAATATACCAAACTTTTGATTTTTTATGTTAAAATTATTATAAAAGAGAAATTAATTGCTCAAAATCATTCTGTCTATAAAAGTCTCAAAATCATTCTGCATATAAAAAGTTGATAATAAATGTATTGGTTTAGGTCGATTACTTTGTTTAAATATCCTAACAAAAACCTATTCTCTTCATTTTCAATTACTTAAAAACTCTACTGTGCAGAATTTTCACCATGCTACATTAATTAAAATGAATCTTTAGGTAATTTACAAGAAACCACGGCATTCACCTTGACTTTGTAGTTGAAAAATCTCTACCAAAATATTCACTATAATCTAATGAACTATTCTTCAAGTTTACGTTTTTAATAAATTAAAAGCGTGAAAATCAAAGTCCTTTACTTTACCAACGATACTCAGTAAACTTGCGTTTTTTTCGTTAAAAAAAGAATACATTATTGGTATTGATTTTTATACACATCTTAGCAATGAAAATGAGATCATGGATATTTTTAACTTTGAAAAGAGTTGATTTTTAAGGATAAAATATGTCCGTATAATAAAGAGTATAGTTTTAAAATTTCGAATTATACTTTTGAAGCATGCTGCTTAGATATACACTATATATTCATTACTTTTAAAAATGACTCGAGGATTTATATCTATGCAAAAAATATTTTCTTCCTATTTTGGATGTCATTGTTTTTATCTCACAAAATAGAGTTCATGTTATAATAGATAGTCTATTTTCTTTTGTAATGCAGCTTTTGGATCAAGCACAAAAGTTTGTAAAATAAAGAAAATTGAAACTTGTCTTTTAATCAATATTCATGAATATATTCTTTGTGAAACGCTTTCTGTATGAATGAATTGTCTACTGTAAAGTGCTTGATATTGACATATTTAAAAAAGTATAACAAAAGAATTGTTTCACTGTTAAAATATGAATAACACTATTGATGTGTTTAATATTTTCTTCTGCTACCATGCATAATAGAGAGTTTTTCATATAAAAAAGAATTAGGGAGACTGCATTATTTATGAAAAAAAAATTATATTGTACAAAAGATATTTTATGCTGTTGTTAATACAGAATTTCTACTAAGCTATTCTTTTAAATATCTTGTTACCAATTATTTATATGAGAGAAGCATGTTGAATATGACACAGTCTTCTAATACTTTCATAGACACAGAATTTATTATTTAAATAATCAATGTTAAATAATATCGTTATTCCTCGATGCATTTCAATGCCAAGCAATATTTAGCTTTTCAAAAATTCATTCGTTCCTTCTTCCATTTAAAACATTTATGAATTGAAATATTAACATTTTTCAAAAAAATATTTTGTTAAGGTAGTTTCACTTGAACAATATCATAGTACGATTTATGCCGTTTTGATTTGAAGGAAGAAAGATTCTTTTCAATATCTACATAAATTTGATGCAGTATAAAGTGGAGTTTAAGTACTCTATAGTAATATGATGGTATAGCAGCATATTCCATTTTTAATGCTCGAATACATAATAAAGAGAACAAGTGTAAGAGCAGTAAAAAATAAGGCTCTGAAGTTTACCGCAATTTCAGGTTGGAAGAATTATTTGTTAAAGAAAGCATGAACAACACTTTATGCATAAGGGGTTTATATGGTATTAAATTCACCCAGTAAACAGTGAAGACTTATAGATAAACAAATAATCAACGATTTTTATATAATTTTTCAACATTAATTAATAAAAAATTCTATGATTTTTCTGAAAACTTAAAATATTTTCTACACTTTTGATGAAATAAGAAGTTGACGAATCATACAACTTAATTTGAAAATGTTGAAAGTGTCAGAAATAAAAGAGTTGCAAGTTTCTTTTCCCTTACAGTAATATAAATTTTGGTACAAAAATAAAGGTTCGCATTTCCAGTATTTTAAGTAAATTCCAATATTTCAATTTTTAGTGATAAATAAAGATTCTCATAACAGTTATATAGTTCAGAAGTTAGTATAAGAAAAAGTGATTATAATATGTAACCCACAAATCTTACATTTAAGAAACTGCATTAATTATTAAATATGCAATTAGGCAACTATAAATATACAAATTCAGTAAGTTCATGTCAGACTAAACGTTTTTTTAATAACTAAACAGAGAGAAATATTCAATAATACAAATAACTTTGTAAAAGTAATGAATATAATAGGAATGCAATCAAAAGCTTTCAACAATTACTTAAATTTCACAAAATTTATGCATTTTCCTTTGAATTTATTTTTCAATCAAGGAACAATGATTGGGACTCAATATGCTCGCAAAGAATCAAGAAATATAAGGTAAAACGATCGACAAATTCCTATTATTTATTTCTACACTTTTCGGAACAGTACTTTCTACGGAACCTCGAAAGGCCTGTTTTATTTCCTTTCTTATTCTGTTCCATGTTGTTTCCTGCGAAGTCAGACTTCTATCTTCTTTCGAAGTTATTAGCGGATCAGACTTTCCCAAATGGCACTATTTTCTTTTCCGTTTTCTCTTTTGGTTTAAGGTTTTTACTGATAAAGACAGATTAATCTCATTTGCTACAATCTGTGTTTTTTTGTGACCCAGAAAAAAAGTATTATACGTCTGATGTACTGAAGTAAAAAAAAAAGAAAGAAAGAAGAGACTCATGTTATAGCAACGTTTTCCATGCATTTAGAACAAAGTTTGCTATGATTATCACAATGATGAGAAGATATTAAGCATCACTACTAGAGAGATATCATGGGTTTATATGTGTGTGTGTGTAATGGTATTTTAAACTCTAATTTCTATTTAATTAATTTCAAGGATTTATCCTAATTTAGCCCATAGTAACTTCATTCTAAAATATTCTCTAGTTTCGTGATCCAATTTCACTTTCTTTACTTAATTAATTCAAGAGAAGCTTTGTAAAATTGCTGAATCGGCTAAAAGCCTCACTTTCCCACACTCCAAATGAAGGAGCAAAATATCGCTGAAGAGACAAATTCTTTTTTAAAAGATCCCTGTGTTTCCCTTTCCTCGTCGGCGCGTGTAGCGAAAATCCCTATCAAAATAGCATTGTATATATATAT
>JAPMOR010071729.1:244979-280090 GCA_026543865.1 Argiope aurantia
ATATACTGGTAACTGATACATAAATGCAGACATGAAGTATCTCAAAAAGAATTGGGTATTCTACTTAGTTTCAGTACTATCACCAAAGGCCAAATCAGCACCGTCTTTCAATGACAGACGTCGAGATCTCATTCAAATCGTTTAGATTACCTACTTAAATGAATCTAAATAGCTTCTTCTGTTGCATTTGGAGCATTTTCTAGGCTAAATTAAATGATGAGCAAAACGGATACTTAGAATCGTAAAAACTTCCGTCTTGCGTGAAAAAAATAAAATGAGATAAAATGGACTTATGTCAGAATCGAGCAATAACGTAAGAGATTAGTCATCGATAATGATAATGGGTAGCTTGAAGAAAATCATTATAAGACAAACTTTCATTTGTGAAGATCATTTTATTAGAGTAATTTTTACTTCCTGCTTTATATTTTTTAAATGCTCTTACTCAATATTTGTAACAACAATTAATTACCATCTTGTAAGCATAGTAGTGATCCTAGAGTCCTTATTTTGTGCTAAACATTAAAAAAAATCTCAAACTTCGAGATTTTTGTAGCGCTCTTTCTTCTCTAGTATGAATATAAGCGGAAATGGGAGGCCAGGGATATCATTCTCTTGTTCTTATATCTACGCACAAAATGAATCAATTTTCGCTTTCCAATTATCGACAAGTTTTTTTTTAAATATCATCTGATATTTTATCTTTTTATTTTAAAGCGCATTTAATTATAAAATCATATTTTTCGATATGGTCTTTCCTTCTTTTAATTCTATAAACTAAGAAATATAAAGAGCTTTCTGTGGAGGTCATAATTTTCCTTTTTAAAATGTTTTATATAGCAATGGTAATTATTTTCTTCCGCAGAATCCATCAGTTCATTCATTATGCTAATTTTTGTAAATTGTTTAACAATATTATGTTTACAAAAACTTCCCTTGACCGTTTTCGATATATTTGCAAACCATATAACCATATATATATATTTATTTTATATAACTTCAAAAAGTGGATTTTTTTCATGGTTTCTTTTGAAGAAATTATTTCTAAGAATTCAAAATGGAAAGTATGATTTAAAAGCAAACATGTTTGCATTATTCAGAGAACACATTAAATTATGTGTTCTAAGGGAACGCATTAAATTATGTGTATGATTAGAAAATGAGAATGAATATTCTTATAAAAATATCCATAAAACTAAAAATTGAAAAAATCGTACATCAAGGCTTATTGGGGTTTTTTTTAATAATATAATTTTCTAAACAAAATGACAAATTATGTCAAGTTCACTTTATATTAATCTAATTTCAGCTACAAGATTCCTATAAAATACTTCCTTCAAAAAAATAGTTTTGTATATTCCTGAGATTATTTAGTTCGCATTTCTAATTATTCTTCATTTTAATCCAGGAAATTCAATAAATAACTATAAAAGCTTTTAATAAATTTTATAACTTAAAATATCACTATTAATATTTTACATGTGTTTAGAAATGACATGAGTTTTTAAAGATTTATACGTATAATCTTCATTTTAAGTACACTTGAAAAATCAGAAAACAGTAGAAAATTTTTTGGAAACAAAGCCTTTAGAGAGTACAAAGCTTATTAAGTACGGGTAGAAATTCTGACAAGTTATTCATCTTACATTAAATATTTCTTTTATTACTTTCTTGTTATAAACAAGAGAAATTTAAAATTCTCTTGCTGCAAACCTAATAAAAGCATGCATGAAACATAAAAATTTAGTAATAAATAAATTTTTCAAACTTATATTTGAAAGAGTATATTTGATGAATTATCTCTCCAATTTTGTCGATAGTTAATCTTTATACAATTTCTAACCACCTGTCAGGAGAAAGACACCGAGAATGTTTTCTCATTTAAAAGATATATTGCGAAGAAACTTAAGCAAAATTAAGTAGTCTCGGAGGAATAATTATGTCTTTAACTTTTGTATTTCATGGCAGTCTCAAGTTAAACTCACCAGGTTCAAAACAACACTTAATTTGAATGCAATGTCAATATTTCTCTTATAATGCTTTCAACTTATTTGTATTTTACTTCAATTAATATTTAAATTTTATTTCTCATGGAATTTTAAATAAATTTTGTTTATTTTATTGTTCAATTCGAAACTGTTAAAGTTATTTCATTCTTTTGAATCTGTAACAGTATTTTTATACTATTGTATATTCGTTTTAATTAAAATGTTCATGCAAATAATACAACATATGTTCCATAAATATCCATATTAATCCAACATAAAGTGCAATTACACATTAGATTATTATCAAAATAGCATGAGAGGATGGCATGACAAAAATAGTGTGATTCATGCCCACGCTTACCGATATTACTCAAATAAAACTTTTTTTTCTGGGTTGTATAATGGGAAGTGTATTTGCAAGGCAAGTTTAAGATGTTGATACACTTACTGATGAAATCACAGACACTGTGTCTAGAGCGACATCCGGAATGTTGGATAAACTGTTCGAAAAAATTAGAATAATGCTTTGCCATTCTTAGAGCTATCAAGGGTACTCACACTTCAATTTACTGTTGTAAGTGCTTTCATTGAAAATTTTAAACTGTCTTAATATATCGAAGTAACCATATTTCAAATTATAAAAATATGTTTTACAGTAATTACTCACAATCGGGGAAAGATTTTCTTATCATCTTGTATATTCTTAATGATATTATTTTCATTCTAAAAGAAAATGGATTATTTATTTATTTTCGTTCCTATGAATACTTATTTAACTTTCTTACTATAAATAAAAGTTCTTAGATAATTCTAAATTTTGAATCTAACGCTGCACTTTATGAACGAATTATTGAATTACTGGCTTGTAATTACCTTTGGTGTTTCGGTTTTAAAAGATATGTATTTTATCAACTGATATTTAATTCTTTTACATTTTGACCTGAATTCACTATGTCTAATTATACTTATATAATTACTGATGTCTAATTATACAAATAACAATTACTGAGGTCTAATTATACAAATAATAATTACTGAAGTCTAATTATGCAAATAATAATTACTTACTAATGCATATCTGCACCTCAATTAAATCTAATTATACAATTGATAAAAGTATACGATTTCAATAAAATATATGGTGAGCAATCTTAAATACTTTTTTCTTACTTTTCCAATGAGATATTATTTTGATTAATCATAGAGATTTAATTTTCATTCAGGAGAAATACATTTTCTGCTTTGAAACTTATTACAAGGATTATATTGCTGTCGTTAATGCTATTTGCATATCTGTAATGTAAAGCTATATTTACAAATGAATTTGAACAGAAATTGAGTAGATACCAAAAATATGCTTTCTAAGCATTATGATTTTCAGGTTTTAAGCTTCATGTATCAACATTTCTTTATTCATCAATATAAATTTAATATTTATATTTTAATGAAATACCAAAAAGAATAATTAGGGACATAAATCATGTAATTATAACAACAACTAAAATCCAATAATAATCAGATTCAATAAATTGTGATAAATTAAATTTCTAATCCATTCATTAACAAAATTATTTATAATTTATTTAAATGGAAAGTGTATGAGCACACAAATTTTATTTTCTATAATTTAATTTGGAATTGAATATTTAAGCTATAATCATTGCAAACTTTTCAATTTAATTTTTCACTTAATTATTTTTCGTAGTCATCAATACTTAAACAAAGAAAATATTTCATAGACATAAATAAATTATTTAAGAGATTAAAAAATAACTTTTATAAGCATTTTTTGATATTTTAAGTCAATCTTTTGCAAAGAATTATAACTATTCAGCATTCTTAAGATATTGCGTTTTCAATATTAAATAATTCTGTTAAATATTATACAATTATGTACAATCAAAAAACATCAAAAATCCCTCAATTTGAATTTAAAATTATTTTAATATTTTAATTTAAATTCCCTATAGCATATTATTAAATAAATAAAAGCTTAATAGCTGAAAATTAATACCTCAAAACAGAAATATTTAATGAAGGCATCATGATACTACTTGTATATTACTTGTGTACAGAATGTTTACTGGTTTTGACGTATATTTACCATGCACTTCTAGTTCCTCAATAAATGTCTCTTCACAAAACTTACTGCTGATTCAAACACCTGGGGTAGAGACGGATGCAGATTTCTATTAGCATGGAATGGGTGAACAAGGCTTCTAACTCTGGTGTGGGATTCGTATTGGAACCATATAAATCCCGTCCACTTATAAAGATGTTTGTAACAATATAAGATTAGGTTAATGCTTTTGATTATTATCAATCCGTATCTAAATCTTAAGCAACGGATACTATAAAATTTTTAAAGATATAATTTAAAAGTGGCAGATGTTTTGCTGTATATCTTGATGATTGTATTCAGAAATATGCTGTATTTAAAAAAAATGTATCAACAGGTTATTATTAAATTCTTTACAAATTATTACTCAATTATTATTATTATCTTAATAAAATTATTTCTTAATTCCAATTAAAAATTGTTATTAAATTTATAAATTAGGGTATAATCACCTACCGAAAATTCTAAAGAATTCTTCAATCCGTTAAAAAAGAAACATAAAAAATATATTGCTATTCCTTAAATTTTCAATGAATGATCTGTAACAAATCCTTGGTATTTTTTTAACAAAAATGTTGTTTTGAAGATTTCAGGCAAAATAAAAATTTTCAGAACTAAAATAAGTGGTCTAATTTTTTTTATTTATTATTTAGTTGTCTTTGGTGGTCAGCTGGTTCATTAAGGAAAATTACAATAACAACTATCAATCATCCTTCGATCTTAATGATCAGTCTTGTAAAATTCCAAAACAGTTTGTAAATGTATAAGTTAATCTTTGTAAATCAAAAATTAAAATTTGATTAATTAAAATTAATTTATACATTTACAAACTGTTTTAAAAGCAGCATCATACTATATGTTGTGCTCATTGTGTTATATTTTTGACTAAATCTCTGTGTGTTGTCTCACATAAAACTGATTATTAATCAAGTAGATTCATTTCTAAGCTTCAAATGCAATAAAATATACGTTTAATTAATAAAAAAATGGTTTTCCAATATATAAAAAAATTATGACTAACTTTTTAAATATTCGGAAAATGTTTCCTAACTATTTTTTTTATATAATTTTCATCTGATTTTAACAAGGAAAATATTTCGACTGGCAAAAATTCCTAATAACGAATTTTATAAATGTATGCATACTTAGTCTGTGAATGGCATCTTTATAACATGGCACTCAAGAAAATCTAATAGAAATATGATTAAAGATTTTATTAATTTTTAGCAAAGGCAAAGGATATATATAAAGCTTCATCTGCACTTGAAATTTTTTTACTATATTTATATCCACATCACTAAATTGTTAGGAAATTTATCATTAATAAACAATAGTTTGCAATTTGAATTTTCTTGAAAATTCATGTATTTTATCAATACATATCAATTTATAAATTCAAATACATATGATATGTGCTTATTTGGTCTTTATTTCACAATGAAAGCAAAAAAATTGCATACAATGGCTCTTTGTCAAGTTGTTTGCTGGAAGATACGTATATATCTTCTATTTGTGTTGATTATGTATTTGTTTCATAGTTCTGAGGCAAAATTCTGTTTATTTTTATGAAATGACTTGAATTTATGATAAATTTCAAGAATAAATAAATATATTTTTCGAATAAATTCAAGTATAAATAAATATATATAAATAAATATATTTCAATTTTAATTTATATTTATATTTGCAATTCCAGATTTCTTTCTTTACTAAAAAGCAAATTTCGGAAATAATAATAAAAAAATGGTATATTGGTATTAAGACATAACGTTTAATAGCAACTTTCTTTTCATTTTATTAATTTTAAGAAAACATAAATAAATAGTGAACGCAGCTATTTTAATCCTTCAGTCTGAATATTCATAATTTTTCGAAGGAAATAAAAAAGAATTGAAAATATTACATCCTAGTTACTACGAATGTTACGTTAAAATTGATCATTTAATTCTGTCTTCAATAAATCTATGATTCACCCTGCCCATTTTTCAATGTTAATTCTTTCTCCTCTAATTAGGCATTAATATACACTCTTTCATTTAATTATTTTCTTTCATTCTCTTTCACATCATTTTTCATCTTCTTTTTTACTTCTCTCTTTTTGAATCTATGTAATGTTTTATTAAAATCAGGTCGGTTTTACTGTTTAAAGAAAATATTATTGTGACATTGACAGTCACATTAATCGCCTTATTAAATAAATGAGGGCCAGTTAAAAGCAACGCACAGAAAGTTAAAGTGGCAATTTTCTTAATTATGCATTTTAAGACTTTTAAGAGATGCCCTAGTTGAAGTGAGATTAATCTTAGATTACACTTAAACGGTAGTACTTTTAAAGTAATTCCCGTAAAAACTAAACAAATGATTCACTCCTTAGTTTCAGAAAAGAGGACTTTATTGAAATGTAGTATTTAAAATTAATCAAGATGTTACTATTTTTTTCCTTATATCGTTATTCTTTCATATATTTTTAAACATGTAATTCTTAGATGTGATTCTGGTAGAGACGAGCTATCATAAGATATCTCGAAAACCTTCTAAAATCAATTATTTAGCCGATAGTAAATTTCCTAAAAACTTATCGATAAGCAACGACAATGGTTTTGGAAATAAGCTATAGAAAATGCTACTTATTATGAAATATATTATTTTGTGATTAAAAAGGTGATTTAAAGAATGTGAAGAAAGGAGTAAGTTATCACTTCCCTCCTTGAAATAAAAAAGAATTACATATTTTGATTATTCTTATATAAATTTTAACATTAAATCTGACACCAATTTGACTAAACATACGAAATTTATCCATTGTAGTATAGTATAAAAGAAACAAATTTCTACTTGCTTAAACTGAAGCTGTGCAATATTCGTTATATTCATTCTAATTAAATGTTAATTCTTCGCAAATCAACGATCAGATTTTTTTAACTCAAATAAATTGACATTAATAAATAATTTTGTCTGATTAAACTTCGAATTACTTAAAAGCTATGGGATTTGGTTATAAATATTTACCTTATTTACATTTTCTTTTTTCATACTCTATTTCGATTTTCTACTTATCTAAAATTTTTTAAGCTAAAACTTTATCTTTTACCAGTCTCTACATGTGTTGTGTTTTATCTTCTAACTAGAATCAACTTGGTATATATAAAAGGGTGCCCCAAAATTAATGCAAGATTTGAATTTGACACCATTTGTGTTTTGTTCCGTGTTGGTAAAACTATTAAACAAGCATTTGGCAGATGACAGTCTAGGGTTAGTAAAAATGTAGTGTTAAAAACAGGTAAATAAATAAAATAAATTAGTGATGAAAATAATTATAAATTATGCATTACATAAAAATGCAGTCTTTTTTCTATAAACTGACATAATTTTATTGAATTTTAAAGCACACAGGATAGGGTTATGGATGGAATAATACATAGGGAAAATAGCATCCACAGTTTTTCTGGCACATACGCAATCTTTTATCGAAATTTCCCATCATTTAGTATAAATATAGCTTAATTTCTTTGATGAAACGTTGAATTCCTCCTTCTATACACGCGTGCTTCTGGGATTTTTGGCATAGGCATTAAACGTCAAACAACCACATAAAAATAAATCCAATGCTGTTAAATCACACGATCTCAAATTTTAGAATAATGGCCGCCAGACTTTTTTTTTATATTTGAAATATTGTTTAACAGTGAAAACATGTTATTCTATTGTGTAAAGCTCCATTTTTACCAACCCTAGACACTCTATACATTCACTTGAACTTGACCCTGGTTACATTCATCTTTGAAATTAAAATTTTGTGGCTATATAGCAAAAATAATCGATATTTTTCAATTTATAATCTAAATAAATTTATCAATACATATTCCAATTATTTTACAATAATCATTTCTAAGCCTATTTTAAGTCGTTTTTTTAATAAGTAATTAATTTATTTTTAAAGGAAGCACAATCCAATCAAAATTCCTTACTTCAAGTCATTTCATCATTTTATTAGAAATGAAATTTTCAATCTATATATACTGCAGGAATTGAAATGAATCCTACAATGCATAATTTATAATTATTTTCATCACTAATTTGTTTTATCGGAACAAATTCTTTTCATTAAACTTTTATTTCATTTGTTGTGCCTCGGGTTTCAGATGCTTGACAGGAATTTGAAATTATAGAAAAAGAATAAAATTCATATAATATTCGAAAAACTAATATTAAGCTTTTTTTTTTCCTTAAAAACAAATATTTTATATAATTAGAAAGTAAAACAATATTTTATATGTATTAGCTATTCAAATATATTATTAGGAAGAACAGAACTATTGAACTATTTCAGTGAGAACAGAACTATTGAAATATTTTTTAAAAGAATAGAGTTTTAGTAAAAGATACGAATGATAACTATATTTTAATAATGAAAATAAAAACGGGTTCTCAAATAAGTATTAATAAATATTTATATTAGTATAAAATAATATATATTATAATTTTATGAGAAATAAGAAGATATTTAAAATAATGAAAAAAAAGGTTCATTTCGCATTCCTATGGTTATTTTTATGATTCCTTCAGTTATGTTTGAATAAAAAATTTAAATTATGTACTTTTAATCATATGTAAATAAATAGTTTTAAAAAATGATTTGAAAAACAAATAAAAGCTTCGAATAAAATGAATTGTTATTTGGTAAATGAATTGTTTAAAAATGTGTAATTATTTATATCCAAAAACTAGATTCTGTATATGTTTTTGATTTCACTGTATATTTTCTCTTAATAGAAACACAATATTCTAAAACTTATTAAAAAATCCCTAATGAATGTTTGAATTTCTATGAAACTATAACTAAATCTAAGCAATAGTTTTTTTAATTACAATGAAAAATTGCACTTATTTGCTGTGAATAAAAATTTGAAATATTATAAAAAAATTATTGCATCGTCTCCTAGAATTTTTGACTTTGAAATCCAATATTCATTAGTTAAAGATAAAATTTTGATTATGTAAATACAATATGTGTGTGCTTGGGCAGTTCGAATGGATAATTATCCCACATGAAGACATGAAATGCAGTCATAAAAGGCGTCAAAAGCATATTCAAAAATAGAATTGACAAATATCCGCATCATACGCGTAAACAATGAATAGTTGTTAAACACAGAAAAACATACCTGCAATCAGCGTAAAAACACTGAAGATTTCGGTTTCCGATCAGCATTCCACAGAGAGTATTGGCACCGGTACGCACACATCCGCTTAATAGTCTATATTGCATTTGTATAAGAATCTATAGCTTTAAATAGATACTTTGTCATAATCTTGTATCATCGAGACACTCAATTCTATCGTCAAAATTGCGGGGATCAATGATTAGGCATGCCCTCAGCATCTATCAAAAATATATATTTATATAAATTTCTTTTCTTTAATATGAGATTAAATGCACAATTAAACGATATTACATGTTTATAATTATGCATTTAAATAAAAGCGCTTTTTCTGCAGTTTTATATGGAAATTTTGAGATCAATAGTTCTCAATGATACTAACATTCCCGGAGAACAATACTAAATATTTGAAGTAACAATTTATGCTCAATCATGGAAGATAAAGTGAGAAAGTATGAATTTTGTATAGAAATTACAGATACGTAAATGGAGTTTCGGTTTTTCTCAACACAATGAATAATCATAGAAAAGTTGTTAGCAGGAAAATATGTGAAAACCTCTTAAAATTTCACTAAATTATTTTTATATCATGGGATTTTAACTTTCTTCAAATCTAAAATAATTGTGAACAGACTTTTATATTTAGAATGAATGAGTTGATGTATTTGATTAAAATTTGAGAAAATGAAAGTAATCTTCAATTTTTACATCTTGTAAAAAGCCTATTTTCTGAAAATTGAACATATCCTTTATTATTATAAGTCCCAGTTTATAGATTTTTGAGGAATTTGCTTTCTATTTTGTTGCAAAATGGATATTAACTTAATCTATCCATTTACTTTGAAATACTGAAATACTTGTTAACAAATCTGAGCTTTTCGAATTGTGGTTTGTCCAGTTCATCCAAAAACGTCTTTTTTTTAATTTGAAAATTTACCTTTATTTAATTTTGGTTACATTTACAGATTGAAGTTCGTAAAATTTTATGCAATTATTTGATATCTTTTTTATTATTCTTATCAATATTGCAAATCAATTCTACTGAAGTCTGATTTATTTGCCATCATATTTAAAGAAAATTATTCTAATATTCTTTTCATCATATTTTTATTTTTACATGCGCATTTTACGGCTCCTGCGGTAGTTTTCTTTTCTTATAATTGACGTTATAGGTCAGATTTATAAGGCGAATATAAACGATTTTGCTCGCTTCCAAAAAGGCAGTCTATTGCCTGTGACAGCACTCTACCAACAATTATCATCAATGGATTGTAAAACCTTAATTGGCCAAAAAAAGTTTTGTGAAAGCTATTATTTTAGCGCATGTTTGATATATATGTTTGACTGCTTTTATGTCATAGACTAACTCCTTAAAAAAATTTGATTTCGTACATTATTTCTTCTAATTTTCATACAGTTAAGCCGTTTGTGTTACCACAAGATTGTTTAAAAAATTCAATGAAGTACAGGCAACGCAGCGGTAACTTTTGAGCAATGAACCGAACCTAATTTCAGGAAATTACTTGTCTTTTGCTATTCTCTAATAGGTGTTAACTGTTTTGAAACGAAATTTGCAGATTAGAGTCTGGTAGAAAACAAGCATACAACCCACAACCAAACTATTTAAAGGACTTATGATCCTGGCTTAATTAATCAATGATAAAAGCTGTACCTTGCGTAAAATCGGTTATTTATTAAAGTCAAGCCTCGAACGCATGCTCCTTTTATATTGAAATTCAGTTAAAGCACATGTCAATACATCTATGAGGTGAATGGCAAATTACATGTTTAGAAATCCTAATAATGTCAGTAAAAATAAATAATTTAATGATTTCTCCTTTTAGTGTGCCATAAATTCCGTGGCCATGATTTATGAAGCTTCGAATTATATGTAATTTATCTATCAATAGTTAAATATCCGCTTACAAAGAAACATAGGTTTAGTCCATTTCCATTAGTTTCATCTTTTAATAAAAGGCAGACAAAGAAGGAACAAAACTATTCATTCCAACAGAAGTTTTCTTGTTTTCTGAAACTTAGAAATCAAATAGTTTCATAAAACATTTTTAAAATGTACATTTAGTAGCATATTATGCTTTGAAATTATTATTTTTTATTTTAAAACTTTAATTTATATTTTATTATAAAAATATTATGTAATTTGGAAATTCAATATTCAAATTTTGGATACAGTACTGAATTTAAATATCAAGTGGTGTCAAATGTGTGGAGACAGAAATTAATTCAATTTAATTGTTTAACTTGCATTTAAATTTTAAAAATAGTAACATGTATTTTCAAAGATATAAAAAATGTCGAAGATTACAGGAATTTCTTTTATTAAGTGTTTAATTGTTTTAAAAAGTTCATTCATTTAAAAATGACATATGATAAAATGTTTGTAAGTGCTTAATAGTTAAGAGTATTTCTAATAACCGCATCTGTTAATTTTTAATATATAATCTGTTATTTAAATTATTTTACATCATTTCAAATTCTGGTGAAATATAATTTGCTCTAAAAATGGAATAATGTATTATCATTATTCCATTACTAAATACTGTAACTTATTTTTCATGGCAGATACTTCCAGATTCCTGAGTGCTCTTCATATATTAAAAAAAAATATTTCGCTTACTTTGCAATGCTTTCTTTAAAAATTCCTCCGCTTGTTTCTTGTTTACTCTGCACCTAAATGCTTTCAACCGAGATACGCTTTTCTCTTTATTCCAAGATTCTAGATAAACAAAATGTTTTAATACACCTGAAGGAAGGTATTTTCTTTACGCAAAAGTAGAAAACGTTCTGTAAAGGCCAAATATTTAAGGAACAACAGAAGTGTTTTAGTGTAAGAAACATCGTTGATATAAAAAAAAATAACTAAAAAAGGCTTCATAAGCATTTATTGTTGTTCCAACACGATAATTTAAGATTCTGCTTTCAAATAGCAGAATATTTTGGCATAGAATATTGTGTAATTCAATGAATTTCATTTGCTTTATTTCTGAGGTATAAATTTAATCCTTCAGAATACGTTGTCATGTTGCCCCAAAATTATCAGGCACTTACTCATTTTCTTGGCTATTTGTATAAAAATAAAATATGTTCAGAATATATAAATGTTTTATCATGGAAATATTTTCTTATTTAAGATACAAATGCGATTTTTAATCAGAAAAACCAAAATTGAAATGAGTCCTTTTTTTTATTCATTTCCATTTTTCCCATGCCATTCGTATAAAACATTGTTTTCCATATAAGTAACTTATTCCTGTATAAAAATATTAGAAAAATAAGAAAAATGTACATTTTACATATAGTTTACATTTGAATTTTTTTTGGAAAATAAGTTTAAACATACCACTTTGAAAATTCATATCTTTTGTCTTTGATTTTTAGAGACAAATTCAAAAAATTACATTTATTGCTTCTCCTTCAGCATAAAATGAATGGTTATTACAACTTTCAACGTAATTTATTATAAAAGAATTCATTTTAATTAATGATTTCTTACATTGTTTACATGCAAGAAAGGATTTGTTCTGGCGTATTCAGATTCTGCGTTTTGTTTCGGTTCAATATCATGATCAATTTCAAAAATTTCATGAATAAATGACGAATCTGAGATATCATCATTCTGTCTGTAAGCAGAAAGACTTGCGAGAAGATCTCTGGATCTCTGCTGCTAACTGACATACTCATAACATTAAAAGAATCTAAAACACTAGCACACGTAGGAGTCAATTTGACCCAAATCTTCAAGTTAAAAATAAGATACATTGTTTCATTGACTTCTGTTATTCTAATCTTCTTCTTCTAGCTGTCCCATGAAAGTATAGGAAGTAACAAGTATAAACTTTTATAAATTCCTAAAATGATGGGGTTAAAAAGAGCCCGTGCATGTGCTGACAGGTTAAATGAGGAAATATATTTTGTGGATTGTATTTTTACTTTTTTTTAAACACGTAAAATTGGCAATACCTTTAAAGCTTTATGTAATAAGCATAATAAAAAAGTTATCGATAAAGTTATGATTGTAGCTTTATATTTTTTTCTCTGAATGCAGCAATCATTATTATATTTAAATGATGAAATATATTTTCAGAATGTTATTTTTTTTTTAAAAAAATAGGTAAAATTGGATTTCATTATTCATAAGCTATTACTTGACTTTTGTAGATGAATCTTTAATGATTCAGATAACTCTGCATAGTGTGTTATACAATTTCAATAATGAATATAAAATGGTAATTCATTTCTTTTTTTCCTTTATATATATATATATATATATATATATATGTGTGTGTGTGTGTGTGTGTGTGTGTCTGTGTGTGTGTGTGTGTGTGTGTGTGTGTGTGTGTGTGTGTGTGTGTGTGTGTGTTTAAATCCCCTTCAAAAAATTACTATTTCAAACATTTCAATAGGTATAATCAATCCATAATTATTTTGAAATTTTTAATGATACACATTACATGTAGTTTTATGAGTTTATATTATTAAAATTCACTAAGAAACTTAAAAATACCGTGTATATTTCTTCTTTTTATATAATGTAAAAGTTTTAGCTAATAAAAATTATTTCATGTATCTTCACAATCTTCAGATTTATTATAGTGCTTATTTATTTTCTACTCATTGCAACTTTATTATTAACTACTTATTATTAATTTTACTACTTATTGCATTTATCTACTTCATTATTATTTATTTAATATGTATTTTGAATTGGGATTGTTTTTTTTTTATCTCAGAGATCTTATTGGGATGGATATTTCCATTTGTGCCAAAGATAAAATTATCAATACAGTAATATGAGATAATGTATGGAATTACGCTTCTCTTATATAGAAGATGAAATAGGTGACGATAAAGACAAATAGTATTTATTTAAATAATATCAGCACTTTTTTCTTTAAAGCTTTATATAATAAACATAATAAATAATCGTCCAGTTTAAGATTTCGGCTTTATATTTTTTCTCTGAATGCGCCAACCATTCTTTATATCTGTTAATAATCATGCTCAAAATCTGATGTGAATATGAATAAAAAAGCTAGTATTTCAAGTCAATGTTAATCTATTACAATACAACATAATAAAAAAATCGAAATATGTTGCTTACTCTCATATATTTCTCGGAATAAGCTTCCAATACAAAATTAAGTATACTTTGAAATATCTTTATTTTTTATGGTGTTTTATGAATTAACATTTTACATACAGTTTCTTGATAATACTTCTTAAAAAATATATTTATTATCGTAATATTATATATTCTGTGTATTCTAATGATGATTAGGTGTGTGCCAAAATTGGAGTTACACGGATAAAAAGATCATAATTAAAAAAAACAGAACTTAAATAATCAGTATTTAAATAAATTAAATATCAAAGAACAAGTGATTGAAAAAAATCCTTCATATCCATGCAATAAAATAATAAATTTAGTAAATAACTAAAAAAATCAAACAATGACAATGCACATTTACGAAAAAGTATATTATGAATGATGAATTTGTTCCTTTTGGTTAATGTACATAGTCATTGTTTGATTTTTGTCTTGTTCATCTCATGGGTATCTTGCTGAATGAAAGGAACATAGTCTTTTCCCATGTATCAAATAAGGACAGGTAATTAAAAGAAAGTATCCTACACTTACTGAGACAGGAACTATATGAACCGTGTAATCAATCACACTTTCTATCGCAGCCCAGACAAAATTAGGTCAGGCATTGTATTTTCGATTCATTCCTGTTAGAGTTCGCCAAACCAGACAAATACTCATTAATAATGATTAAGAATTTCTTCCAAAGGGAGGTTTTGACGTTAATGTTGAAAGGAAACAATAAAGTAAGACAATTATTTCTTTATAAATATATTGGTTAACTGGCCAACTTTGGTACAACTTTATTCGCCGTGATTAACGAAGGCAGGAAAAGCATTTAGAATATTTTTAATCTTAATTGAAAGCATCATGTCAGAAAGTTATTTTGAAATTTAAGAATGTATCAGATATGCAACTTATATAAGTTTAAAGACATTACACCAGTTTCAATTTTGTGCCATGTATATGACCATTCTCTATATAAAATTTGAATTTTTAATCTGAAACGGAAACTGATAAAAAATCCTCTTGCTCATTGACTTGCCTGTAAAATAATACAAAATGAAATATGCCTATGAAATATATGAGGAAAATCTATGATTGCATATAGCATCTGATTTCTTATATTACGCCGAACGTGTAGTATTTTAGAAAATTTTTATTATTTTATTTTTGAATCAATTTATTGCACTATAATCAGAAAACAGAACTTTAAATTTAAGAAAAATTATATAATCATACATCAATTTATACCTCATAAAAAAGAAATTTTGTTAATAAATGCATAAACTACAAAAAATGTAGTTTTTTTGTCTGATTTGAAATTAAAACTTATTTATAAATGTTACAAAACCAATGTTTGCTACAAAACAAAATAAATATCATTAAAGCTATGCCTTTAATTGAAATCATCAGATTATTAAAAAAAAGTAAAATTTTCAAAACTTGCTATCAATAATTAAATTAAAATTCATTATAAAATATTTGGTATAACAATGAAAATGATTTGAATTTCATTATAATAATGGAACTTTTATTATTATAAAATATATTTTAAAGCATTAATAAATCTAAAACATTTATAGGTAAATAAATTGACAAACTCAAAATATATATTCTTTGAATTTTCAGATGACATAGAATTGTATTTCAGAATTATAAAGAAGAAATTCTAAAAATATGAATTTCTAAAATTTGAATATTTCAATTAAAATTTCAGATCATAACTAAGTAAATTTCCACTCACAAAAATATATTTCGGACAAAATTTGTGCTATTAGATTTAGTGGGGTATCCAATAAATTGCCGGCACACATCTATTCTTCTTTATTTTTGTTGAATTAACTCAAACCATTACTCAACAACAACAGTCTAGTTCATCAATTATGTAAGATACATTGATAAAATAGAAATGAAATTCTTTGACTTACAATAAAATTTTAATAATTGTGAATTCATTTGAAATAGCATAAGAGGATGAAATTGGTTATTATAAATTGTATTTTATTATGCAGCAATGGACTTTTAATATCTCCGAGATTATAATGTTTAGTTACTGAATTTTAAATTGACTTTTATTCAAATTCTTTAATAACGGATATAATTAACACTTTATGAATTGAGTTTCAAGCTGATAAGCGTTGGCAATAAACTTGAATTATCTTCAAATTCTATTTTAATTTTGTTAAATTTTCATGAAATGTAACCATTTTTTCTTCATAAATGCAAAATAATTTGGTAATTAATTTGGTATATAATTATTCCGAGATAACGTTTCGGTAAAATTTTATCTCGAAACTTTAATGAATTTTTGAGATTTTTGGAATTAAATGTTGTGAAAGAGTAAATGATGTTATGGCACATCATATTTTTAAGATTTAATATTACTTACAAGAACAGTGAGATTATCTTTCTGGTTTTAAGAAATTGTTAAAAATTTCTGCAATCATACAAAAAGAATAATTTATTTCCAAATACGCATATTTTTCTTTTACTTTACAATGTAGTAAGATGAAATGAATCATTATTTTGATTATGAAATTGAAACGATTTAATTAATCATTTCACTTTATTTCTAAACTTACAATTATTTAATCAGAATCTGATATATATATATATATATATATATATATATATATATATATATATATACAAGCGTTATTTTATGTGAAGCAGGTGCAACAAGCAGTGAAGAGAATTTGCATTTTTAAATTCGCTTTAATCCATCCCGGGAAGGCATAATTTATTTATAAGAAGGCTCTGCCAAGGACGTCCGCCACAGCGAGCTACAAGAGCAGAAGTGGGGAAGAGCGAAAAATAAATTATATCTCGTTCTTATATAACATGAGATATTGATAGGGAAAATATTTTTTATTTACAGTGCTAATATATTATTAAGATTCTGATATGGATTTCCGACATATGCTAATCACAAGTAAGGGAAACACAGGGATTTTTTAATTAAGTGTTTATTGGACATTTTTCTAGTCCTTCACACTTAGAGTGTGAAAGTATTGACGTTTAGCCTATTCAGAAATTTTATTAAGCCTTTCTTGAATTAATTAAGTAGAAACATTGGTATCTGATCAAGAAATAAGAGAATATTTTAGAATGTCTTTTTGGGCTAAATTAAGATAAAAATTTGAAAATTAATTTGGATTTAAATTGAGATTTTAAAATATCATTACATATATATATTCATGTTTGTTAAGTGTAATTAGTTCCCTCACTTATACTCACATTAATCTTTAATCTTCTTAACAGTTTTTATTTTCATATAGTGTACATATGAAACTATAGTCAATGTGGTGTAGATCTTGAATTGTATGGTAGTATAATATATTACCAAAGATATAGGCATTAATCTTCTTGTAAATGATTTTAAATAATATCTTCTCGTCTTCTTTGGGCAATAGTATCTATTTCAGTGAATTTGTGCTAACTAATTGGCCTAGTATCTCCCCATACTCATAATCAATAACTGTTACGAGAACAGATGTAAGTTTTAAGTATATTTGCCTGGGTCTTGTTATTGGTTTTGTTGTCTTTTATAATTTGTTGCATTATAAACAAACACTTATAAATGAGCTTTTATCTATAAAGTATTGCACGCATGCCATAACAAAAGAAAGTACCCCTTCTCTTTTATAATGTTCATTCTGTGAGATTTTGAAAGTGAAATTTACAGAAAAGTTCGTTTATACATGTTTTTCTCTTCCAATCGTTTGAGATTTAGCTTTTTAAAACATTCTTAAAAGGTTAGACATTCAAGCAAAACTTAAACTAGAGAGGATATATCCAGCCATGTAATCTATATCTATATCTATATCTATACTTATAATAAAGCTCAATGTGTGTGTGTGTGTGTGTGTGTGTGTGTTGGCGCTCTACAGGCCAGACCATTCAACCTACAGCTACCAAATTTGGCACGTGTATACCTTGGAGGCCGGGAATATGCACCTGGGGGTTATTTTTTCGAATTTTTAATTAGAATTTTATTTATTTAAAAATTAAGCGAAATTTTGACGTTTTTCTGCTATAACTGCCGAAAATATTACAGCACAAAAAAGATTTTTACATGAAGTTAAAGATAAAAAATTTATCTTTTAAATGATACTACTGTTTAAATCTTAAAATAAAATTTCTATTTTTAATGAATTTTTAAATAAATATTTTAACTATGTTTTTCAATAATTTTTTTCGTCAAAAATAAAAATGAGGATTAAGCACGTTTCGCATTCAGGAGAAAAAAATAGCTTTTTTCAAAGTGTTGCCATCACATTGATTACAGCTCTAACTGAAAATAAATTAAATCTTTTTGGAAATGAAATCTGCAAAAATATAATTTTCGTCACGTGTCTATAGGAAATGAAACAAATATGAAATATTATTTTTTCTAAAAAATAAATTCAAGAAAAATTCTTTTATGATCTTTTACACTCTATATATTATTAATCCAATAAATAAGTTTTATTTTAAGGCAAGTTTTGTTTAATATGAAAAAGATATCCATTCAAATCAGGGCCACACAGTTAATTTGTAAACCTTTAGTAAGATAAAGATCTGTTGCGACATAAATCGTAAATATTTTATTTAAAAGTAGCAAACGATTATTTTAATAATTATAAATTTTATTTTGTAAATAGTTGTGAAATTCAGATTGGCAACAGTGATATTTTTGGAACTTTTAATTTGTTGTTTAAAAACGATGCTAGAATTTTGAATGAAAATAAGTTGATGTAAATTTGATAATATTATCTATAATGTAATAAGATTTAGTTTCATAATAAGTTTGTCTGCATTCTATTTTTGTTGACGCATGGACACAACAGATTTACTAAAATGGTTTAAATAGAAAAATGATTATATTTTATGTAACTTAATTCAATAAATGCTCTAATAAATAACGAATTTTTGATTTTACATAAAGCTTCTGCTTTCGAAATCACGAATAACAAAATGCTCTTGAAACACTAATATTTTAAATAAAAAGAGTTAATTTCCATTCAACTAAATCAATCACTTAAACTGACTGATTTATGAAAATTTGAATATCACTATTCAATAAAAAAAAAGGATAATTTTAGATTTTCCATCGATCGTTTCAAAAAAAATACGCCAATCAGCGCGCAGGTTTCTAAGAATAATTGGCCTAAGATTATGAAAATGTTGAGTTTTTCTAGATTTTTAACATTCGAAACTTCATAAATAAGTCTTAGTTGATCGTGGAAGATAGAAACATTCATTCATTTATTTAAAATTTGGTGTGTCCAGAATATTTCTCAGAATATGATACCTTACTGCATTAAATTTAGATTTCATAATTTTTGAAATATATTTATAGGCTGGAACAAAATATTATTATTGATTTCATTTCAATCCTTTTGAAAGCAAAACTAAAAACTGAATTTTATGCTAAATCTGAGAAATTTTTGTTGAATTATTCTTTGAGATATTACATAAATTATCAAAAATATTTTGTAGTTCACATTAGACTTAAATACCGAGATATTCTGTTTGCAATACTCATATTCAATAATAATAGTAATAAATAAATAGCAATAAAGATGATAAATAAAATAAAACGCTTGGTTTTATTAAAAAATATCTTTATATTAATTGCAATTTCATCATTTTCACTTTAAATTAAAGTTGACGTTTTACCGGAAATGACAACAAATTAGCGAAATATATAGAGTAAATTGAACGAAACGATCTAAACAACAGTATAAGTTTGGTATGACTATCAAAATTTGAAGATTAAAATTGTTTTGTTTGAGAATCCTTTAAGATACCAGTTACTTAAAATATTTAATTGAAAATTGTTGCGAGCGGTAATATTGGCGAACCGGCTGGTCGCCAAAGGCGGCTAGTATATCTATAAACGACAACTTAAAAAGTTACACTTTTGTCTCACTGAAAACACGGAACGAAAAAGAAATCGTTAGGAAGGTAAAAACTCGTAGGGGTTTTAGCCGACTCGCTTATAATAAAGTCTGGAAAATCTAATGGGACTATGCATTAAATGTCTTTATAATGTAATAAATATTTTTGAATATTGCATCATATTTATGTATATTATAGTTCTATTTCTGAAGAACATGGTCCATTGTTCCAAGAAAAGCAATTTGAATAACAGTGAATAGGTACACTTTTATCAATAAAGATTACATTTTGTTATTTTTTTAAAAATATATTTTAAATAATTATTACATTTCCTTTAAAATAAAGCTGTTAAATGTTATATTTGAAATTGACAACCCATCTTTGTTGAAACTATGTAGCTGACAAAGGCATTGAATTAACAACAGTTAAAGGAAAGGGAAAAACAAGGTGGCAATGGCTAGGCATTTGGATTGCTCAAATTATTTTCATTGAATAGGTACTTGTAAATTTTTTATTGACGAAATTTAAGTTGATTTGTGAAATTAAAGAAAGGTGAATAGGTTTCAACTGGTATAAGAAACATTTATAAAGATAGCAGAAGTGATAAGTTATTTTTCCTTACAAAACTTTGCTATTAACTATGGAATTAATTTCATATCTAGCGATTCTACTTTAAAATAAAAAATGTTCATAATAGTAGATTCCAATTCTAAACAACATTATCTTATGATCAATTAGTTTAAGGGTAAGTAAATTTAATTAATTAATGAATATAAATAATCTTTATAAATTTGAAATATATATTGTTTTAAAATGCTGCTTAAGTCCTTTTTACATCAGATTCAGAACCCATTGTAACTTACTAATTGTGCGTGTTGCTTAAATATAAATCTAAATTGATATATTTCACACTGTGATACTGAAAAGATCTAGAATGGTCTTCTTATTTATACAAGAGACGTAATCTTAACCCGATAGAGGCGTTGCTCCGAATTTTTTTTGTCTTTCTGTTCGAGAAATAAAATAATTGATACATTAGTTTGCAATTAAAAACAAAATGAAAATCTGAATGTTCATCAAACCAAATTGGGTGGATTACAAAGTATTAATAAGCATCTAATCAAATGTCATATAACAATGTAATCCTAAGGGCTCTCCTCTCAAGAGAGGATATTTAGGGCGGTGTTTGACCGAAACCCAAATCGACAGATTACATGTTCCCTTCTTAGATTAACATAGGGTTATAGTATGATGTCCACCAATGTGCCCTAACTGGAATTATTCCTTTACATATTATCATAAATGTAGATTATAATCGATTCCAAAAATGGGTTTGGCACTATAAGGATTACAACTCATTATTATAAACTAATATTTTGATGAAGATATAATAATGTATTTAATATACTTGACGAATCATTGCTAATTTGAAATTTACTATAATTTTTACAAATTACAATATTACAAATTTTTTCAAAGTGTAACGTTGAAATAAAAAAAAGCATTTATCTCGATGTGCATAGATTGATCGAAATTTAGCATTGATATGTACATAGTATAAAAAATACTAGTGAATACGAATTCGGTTTTAAACTTAAATGCCCATTACTTCAGTGGAGTTGATAGCATTTCTTTTTGTAATATATTAAATTGTTAAATAAAATATTAAAAAAATACTAACATCATTTATCAACCAAACTTTATTTAATGAAGACTGTTAAAAAAACTTTCTATTGTATAACTGTCAGTCAGTCTGTTCTTTAAATTCCATATTGACAACATAGAAAAAAAAGGCCAATTAATACGCATATCTAGTTATAAATTTGAAGGTTGAATGGATTATATTTGCAATATATTTAAAAATAAAAGATATTCATCCATATATGTATGTGAGCTCGCTTGCGTGCGTGTGAGCATATTCTAGCAGATGCGTGGACGAAAAAATGAAACTTTCGAAATTTAATTTCAATGTATTTCATCTGACTGACATATTATGTACTACCAGGAAACGATGATAAAATGACGTCCTTTTACATCGCGATACAAGAGCAAAGTGGGAGAAATTTATCTCTTCGGTGATTTCACTGTGAGATTCTGAAAGGAATTTCTTTACCACGGGACAATTTAGACGAGGGAATCTTAAGCATATTTGAAAAGAATGTATGGATTTTTGGAATTTCCATCTCTTCGTTCGGAGCGTGAGAAAATGCAAAAGTTTGCAGTTTTAAAAATAATTAAATTAGAAAAATCTAATTTAATTAGAAATAATTAAATTAGAAGTGAAAATTGGATCAGAATATATATAAACTTATTTTTTTTCTTTATTATTTTTTATCTTAACTCAATTGTTAATTTATAAATAACTCCTATAAAAAAATTTCTTAATAGATATTAAACGAGATCATCAAGGGTATGCAATTTCTTTACATAAATTATGGAAATTTTTTCTTGGATTCATGAATACACTGGAATTACGAAAAAAAAACGTATCTTTCATTTGAAAAGGAGATGAATTTTTTCCATCTATTTTAAAAAGTAGTATTTTGTCTTAGTTGCTTTTAAATTTAGCTTTATATTCAATTATTTATTATTATAATATTATTATTTATATTCTTAAATTTTATATGAAATACGTGCTGGGAATTTAACAAAAATTAACCAAATAAATTTTATGAAATTAAAATAATTTACATTTGTATTATTGAAAAAAATATATTTCAGTTTACACTTCTAAAATGCCTTAGTTTTAGATGCACATTAAATTAAATTACATTGTATATTAAAATGTAAATTATAGTATAGCAAACTATTTCAGTATATTTCAGAAAACCTTAAAGGAATTATTGCAGTTAATGTTAGAAATGTTTTCACCTTCCTGAAGGATAAAGTGATATGGCGTTCTTTTTTTAAAATATGACATACTTTCCGTTCTAATAATCAAAAGGAAAACCAATAAAATTTAACTGTATTTACTTTGAGCCCGGTTTGAGTAAGGTTCCTTTCTAAAGCTGTTAAATTTATTGAGTCATAGGGCGAAATTGAAATCTTCTGCAAAAAATAATAATAATAATAATTTTTATGAAAAAATAAGTAAGGAGAAAAACGATATTCCTTTTTGAAAAATTTATTGTTAATAATTTATTTGTTTATTATATTAAAATTAATTTAGTTTCACTTTACATTCTTTTAACAGAATTATATCTTGAGGTGTCAAAAATAGAAAAAGTACCAAAATGTCTCGTTTTATTTCTAAGAAATAAAAACATTCACTTAAATTATTTAGTGTAAAGTTTTAAACCTCGCATGCATCAATCTGTTTGTATTTAATGAGTATGTAGTATATTTTATCCAAAAACACAGTTCTACTTTATTTTTAATTTAATCAGATGCTATAGAACCTCAAAGTAAATTATTGTATTTTAAAATCAATTAAATATCTCTATGATCACATTATACCTTAAGAATCATATTTATTTCTAAGTAAAACAAGGAACAACAATAAACAAATGAAAAAAACTGGAGTAATTTATTTTTCAAATATAAAAGACATAGTTATTCAATTGCAAGATTAAGTGCTTAAAATTTTATATATGTAATCCTTCTAAATTTCTTGTTTAATTTCCATTAAAGCATAAGAATTTTTAATGGAAACTAACCCAAATATCAAAGTCCAACCTGCAAAGACAACTTGAGAAATTAGTTGGGTTCAGGATTTTCGTTTGAATAAGTCTCAGACAAAAGCTTATTATTTTCAATTTCAATTACGTACCTGTAAAGCTCTGCTTGAAAATTTGTAGTAAAGATTAAAATTCTTTACTAATTAAAATGGATCAAAGAACCATTTAGAAACCACAGCATTCGTTAGAAACCCCAGCATTCGTTCCAAATCTTTGTATTTTCAAAAATCTCTCTCCCTTAATAGTTTCCATTAATGACTTATTTTTCAATTCTACTCTTTTAATAATGTAAAAGCATATTTCAATGCAGAAAAGTAGAACAGCAGAAAAGTAGAACTGAAATTTACATTTTTATAAATGTTTTCGCGGATAACTTTTTTTACTAAATAATTCGTTTAGGAAATTAAATGATTCTTGTTTAATGCAACAATTATTCATTTTTAAAAATTATTTTTCTTAAAATTGTAGAAATGGATGTCACTATTAATAACATAGATCAAAGTACAGACTCTTTGACTTAAAGCTGCAAAACTCGAAACATATGTATCTTGGAGGGTGGGGATATGAACTTGAAAATTGAAACAGAGAGAATTTTTTTTTGAAATTTTAATTAGAATTTTATTTAATTAAAAGTTCAGCTGCTTTTCTTCTTTCTTCCACGATAATTTCCAAAATAATTAAATATATTAAAAATATTTTTAAATTATTTCTTTAAAGATATCAATTTAATAGACATGCAAATCCTTGAAAAAATTGTGGAAAATTTTTAAAAATATTTTTTGCCTAATTTCCATTAATATGTAACATGGTTGCTCTAAATTCCAAACTATTCAATGTTTTATCAAATATTTCATCGTGCAATTAATTCTCTTCCTTTGCATTAAACCATAGAAGATGAATTTGTATTAATACATGTGCTGTTTACAAAACAAATAAAAAGTGAATTTACAATATTTACATTTACAAGTATACTTACAATATCAGAAATTTTAGATGATAAAGGAACCGGGTATTTACGTTTTAATAATGCTGCGATGTTTTAAGTTTGTCACCATTAGAGAGAGTTATGCAAATATTTCTCAGAACTTTAATAAGACAATTAAAATAATACTAATTTAATATAAAACAATTCGGAGAAATCATTGACATGAAGTAAAATCTAAAGGATTTATCTGAAATCAATTTTAACAATTGTCCTTTGCGAACTAGCTGGTCTTTTGAGGAGTTTAGTTACTTCATAAAAACTGATTTTCACGTGATAATTTGCTTAAATGATTAAAAAAGCATAATTTAATTTATTCCAAATTTTCTTTTTTTATATTTCTTGCAGATAGTTATTATAAAAAAGATCAAAATAAAAATTATTCGAAAAAATTAGAATTTTATTATTGAGAGGCATTATTTGAAACCAAATTTGTTTCGAAAACTATAATGTTATTCCAATTCAAAGTTTAACAAGAGACAAATATATAACGGATATGCTCATTCATCATCTTTTAAAATGAATTGCATTGATTATTTCAACGAAGACGATTAATTTAATTATTAGTTCAATACCAACAAAAAGCATTAGCCGTTATTCTTAATTGAAATGTGTTAAGTAAAGTAACTTCCTACTTGAAATTTCGATTTCATTTTTAGGTTAAAAAATTCTCAATTGGTGATTTATAAATTACATTATTTTTTAACAAATGTGATATAACTTTAAACACTTGATGTTCGAAACATTTTACAAAACATTCTTTTTCTTATTTTTCAGCAAAATATATAGAATTTTTTTTTATTTAAAATAAATGTTTAATTAAATTTCCGGAACATCACGCACCACAATCCAGTTGAGCAAAACTACATAAAAATCATCATTCAAACAAATATCTAAGTGAAACAGAAAGTATAATATTTGAACCATTTTAAACTTTTGTATTATTTTCTCCTTCTTTGTTATTGTATAATGGATTATCAAATTTCTTGAATAAATTTTTTGTATTGCTCTTTTAGATTGTTAAAGTATTATTGATTTTTTACAAATTGTTCATCCATTTTTCATTAATTTTGAAAGTTCTTAATATAAGTATTAAAATTCATTATTTTAAATCTATCATTTTATTTACTTCAGACATCAAATCGCTTTTAATTTGTTAATTATATTTGCTTAAATTCATTTTGATTCACTTGATTAAAGGAATTCGACACTGTTTTTTCATCCATTTTTATTTTTATAAAAGTTAAAATATAAAAGGAGAATTACATTTTTATAATTAATATATAGATTTTTCATAAAACAATTCTTTGATTTTAGAGGCAATTGCAGCAAAAACTATACAACAAAATGAATCCAAATTTCATATTCAGACTATAAAAGACATTAAAGAATAATTCTACAAAACAGCTAACTTTTAGGGTTCAAAAGTCAAACTTCTGTTATTTTCAATAAATTTCTAATTTAATGACATTAATATCTTTAAGCAAATTTCAGAAGAAATGAATTTCCACCAATTTTCATTAGAAACTATATTACATTAATGCTCATAATATATTATTAAAAATGATGCTTTTAAATAATATAGAAATAAATTCAAATGCATTGTTACCAATACATTATTAGAGAAATGAATGCAAATACATTGTTACCACTACATTATTAGAGAAATGAATGCAAATACATCGTTACAAATATATCATTAAAGAAATAATTACAAATGATGTTGTCTGCCTACTATTTAATTTCAGACTAAATATAAATGTAATATAATTTTACATTAAATGATGAATATTTGAAATATTCAATGAAATTTGTGCGTGGGCTTTTAACGTCAGACAGTAAATGATTTTTCTTGATTTCTGGAATCGGTCGTTGACACTGAATCTTTTTGTATAGAGAACAGGAAATTGAGGCACAGAACAAAAACAAATTTATTTCTCGTTCTGTTTTCTTCTCCGTCCAATGAATTACTTTCTTCGGATTTTCTGGATAAGCATTTTTTTACCTTTTCCTTTGCTTTATTTTTTTCTTCTTCTGGTATTGATTTGCTTAGCATTCCTCTATCCATCCACTTTCAAGATTATTAACAGATCAGACGTTCCTAAATGATGTTTTTGCTATTTTTGTTTCAGGTCTTAAGGTTTTATTGATAAAGACAGATTTACAATCTAGTCTTTTCAGCTCGAGGAAAAAAATTAAAATCCCTGGTGTAATCTAAATCCAAAAAAAGGAATGTGAGAAAATGCATGTTAAAGTAGATTACTACATGTATTTCGAAGAAAAAATTACTTTCTCAGATATTCATGGAAAGAAATTAGGAATTGCATTCTAAATTACTTTTCTAAGACCCTCTTAATTCATGTAAATGAAAGTAACAGATTTTTTTTTCTATTTCTAATATTCAAAAAATGTAAACTATTTCAGAAATTGATTGACAGTAGTGTAATTATTTCATAAATGGAATTTCTCACTTTAAATGATATCCATTTTTAGAAAATTATAACTCTAATCATAATTATTTAAAATTTCGAAGGCAAACTTTTTTAAAAAGATGAAAGATGTAATGAAACAATCAGTAACTGTAAATAATCCTTTAATAAATTCAAAATAATCTCTACTGTAATATAAATAATGTAAAATAAAATATTGTTCTAATATTAGATGAAAATACAAATTATATAGCAGAAAAGGCATTAATAAGTTATATCCAAGTAATATAAATTCGAATTTAAATGACAATTATTTAAAAAATCTCTAGAAATCTCTTGAAGGAATTGGAATTAAAAGTTCAAATTGTTGTTTTTGCTTCTAATGGCACTTGCCATGGAAAAGTCCGCTGTTACGAAGACAGCGATTTTAAGTCGGTGGGGGAGCGTCTCTTGTTTTTATAGTAGTGCCTTCGAGGGCCAAGAGAATGACTTAGCTACACACACGTCACAACCCTTTTTACGGGACGGACTTCATTCACGCATTTCGTTCACAGATCGCAATTTAGGCGTGAATCAGAGAACGATCACCCCTTATCCAGTACCCCCAGTAGTATTACTCTCGACATGGTAGACTTTGGGACCATGACAGATTTATACGCACGTCAGCCACCAAGCACGCGGGGAATCTTCGAACCACGGGGTTCGAAATCGCAACCTAAGGGACGCGAATCCAACGCTCTACCAACCAGGCCTAAAAGCTCAATTTTAGAAAAAAGGTTTCATTTTAAATCACTTTATAAAATGAATTTTTCTTGTATTTAACAGAAGTTTGCTTCTCGTCATAAGTTAAAATTAATGTTATTTTAAACGATTTCTGCTTAAAAAGGTTTAATGAATTTATTCAAAGTTATTTGTTCTCTCTCATTTATTTAATACCTGGCATTGGCACCCCCCCCCCTGTTCTCAGGGAATATTGATTTTGTTTAATTTCATTTAAAACTCATGTGATTCAAGACGTATTAGATTCTATTAATAAAAGAGTACTAAATGAATATCTCACAGGAAAACTGTTTAGTATGTGTATAAACAACTTGCTTTGAGTCAAGTCCCATGATATCATAGTCCTACTGAAAGCATAACAGCCTGTCCAGCTATATCCGAAATATATACTGCACAGTTCTGTAACTTCATTTTGGTAATTGTTTATTCAACTGGGCTGATAAAATAAAACCGAATCTTGGTTATATGTTTGATAAAATAATGAAAATAGCTTGAATTGTATTGAAAAAATGAAAAAAATTGTTAAAAATTATAGCAAAATATTTTTTATAAAACTCAAAATTCAAGGGAAAAATCGCATGATAATTAAATTGGCATCATTAAATAGTTTTTTTTTCTAATTAAAGAAGGTGTACATCTCTTAAATGTGTGAAGACCTACTCTCTAATATATATTTATGCTGAATTTGGTAATTTTAAAAAAGCTTTTTCCTCCTTAAAGTCAAGAAAAGGCACACACACAATCATCTTTCTTTATTATTAGATGAGAAAGATATTTATTGAAATATTCGTATATTGCAAAAATAAAAAAATAATCTATCTTAAAAGATTCCGTGTTAAAAAAATTACCCTGCATTTAAATTCAGCATTGGATTTAGAAATATTTGCCTGAATTTTTAATATTTTCAAACAGATTATTAAATGATTAAATTAAAACGAACTTTGCTATATCAGCATATAAAAGGAAATATAATATGAATATAAGGATGGAAAAAAATTATTTATAAAAAGTTGTCAAACATCTGAAAAATATCCTAAAAGAAAAGCTTTTTAATTAATGATGCAAATTTCTTTCTTCATTTTGTTCGCATGCTTGAATAAATACTTTGTTCTCATTTAAATAAATTTTATTTAAAATTTTAATTTTAAAACAAAATCAATATATAAATAAAACTGGACTAGTCATATAAAATTTAATACTATTAGAAAAAAGTCTTATGAAATTTTAAAATAAATGCAATAATGAATAAAATGATTCAAATAAATATTGGTATTCATATCGAAATGTTAAAATCGCGGCATCGGCAAAAAGAAAGTAAAATTATTTTCATTAAAAATATTGGCATGAAATTAAAAATTAGTTAAATACAAAATCTTAAAGTGAAATGAACAACGTTTTATAATTTTTAATATTGTTTCTATGTCTGAGCATTTTAGAGATTTTGATAATTGTTGTGCCGTCATGTACTATCTTCATTCAATTACGTAATTATCAATTAAAATTTAGAATTTATCATAATATTGTCATGTAGATATTCTAGTGTTGGACTCAATGACACACACAAGAGGTAGAGCTAAACCAATTTATTAACAGAACTCAGAACTGAGAATACAGTAACTGACAAATCCCCTGCTTTTATATAAGCAGAGAAAGTTCCAGAATACTCTTCTGGAGACAGTAAGAAAAGTCCAGAACACTTGTCTGGTAAACTAAAGAAATGTCCAGTATCTTCTGGAACATGAAATAAAGGAAAACATAAAATCAAGGAATTAAGTATTTACATATACCATTAATCTCAGTGTCTCTAGCGGGATTCGAACCCAGGTCTCTTGATCACAAGGCCAGTGCCAAGGCCAGTGCGGCAGCTGGTGGAATAGGCACGAGATGACCTGGTGGCTTCTGAGGAATAGATTTTCTCCTTTGACATTCTCGGCAGTGCATCACATATCTTCGAACATTTCTGTACAAACCTGGCCAATGGAATCGCTTTCTTATTCTATCATAAGTCCTGGTGAATCCTAGATGTCCGGCGGTAGGGTCATCATGGAGAGATTCTAGAATACTGAGCCGTAAATGCTTCGGGATCACTGGTAGAAATTTCTTTCCGGACGGATCAAAATTCTTCTTGTAGAGGACTCCTTCGACTACTTCAAAGTTTCCCAGCCTGCTTGCTTCGGTTCTTTGTTGGTCTCTTATTATTCTTGCCAATTCTGGATCTTTCATCCGTTCTTCTGAGAGATTAGTGAATAAAGTGGCACCAATGGAGTCCCCAGATCATGAAGCATCGACTTTCAATGGGTTTCAGGACAGAGTATCAGCATTTTTGTGTTTCCTTCCACTTTTGTACACCACTGATATGTCGTATTCTTGGAGTCGCAGCGCCCATCTAGCGAGTCTTCCAGAGGGATCCTTCAATCCTGTCAGCCAACACAGGGAATGATGGTCGGTGACGATCTTGAAAATCCAAAGAGATATGGCCGAAACTTAGTTATAGCCCATATGGCCGCAAGACATTCTCTTTCAGTTGTGGAATAGTTTTTTTCAGCCTTCGTTAGAGTCCGAGAGGCATAAGCTATTACTTTTTCCTTCCCATCTTGGATCTGGACTAATACTGCACCAATTCCGTATCGACTCGCGTCGGTGCGAAGTTCCGTTGCTGCAGTTTCGTCATAAAGGCCTAAGACAGGATCGGAAGCAAGAGCTTAATTCAAGGTATTAAAAGCTTCCACTTGTTCAGAATTTTGTGTCCCCCTTCAGTAACAACTGTAGAGGTTCGGCTTTATGGCAAAAATCCTTGATAAATCGGCGATAGTAAGAGCAAAGTCCCAGAAAGCTTCTGATGTCATGGATATTCCTAGGAACGGGAAAGTCACTCACGGCCTTTATTTATTCTGGGTCCGGTCGTACGCCATCACTGGATACTAGGTGTCCCAAGATCTTAATCTCTTGTACTCCAAAGTGACCTTTTTTTGGATTAAGGATAAGGCCGGCGTTCTGTATACACTGAAGGACGGTATTCAACCTCTGAAGATGTTCATCGAATGTTTCTGAGAACACCACAATATCTAAATAGCAAAGGCACATTGTCCATTTTAAATGTCGCAAAAGATTATCCATCATCCTTTTAAAAGTTGCAGGAGCATTGCATAAGCCAAATGGCATCACTTTAAACTCGTATAATCCCTCAGGTGTAATAAAAGCCGTTTTCTCACGATCGGCTTCATCGACTTCTATTTGCCAGTAACTGGAGTATCCATAGAAGAAAAATATTTTGTCCCCTTCAGGCAATCCAAGGTGTCGTCAATACGTGGCAATGGATACAAGTCTTTCTTGGTAATTTTGTTGAGTCGGCGATAATCAACACAAAAACGCCAGCTTCTATCTTTTTTCCTGACCAACACGACTGGAGATGACCATGGACTTTCTGATGGTTGAATGATGTTTTTCTCTAACATTTTGGTTTTCTCCTCACTGATAATGCGGCGTTCGGATGAGGTCACCCTGTAAGCTCTCTGACTAATAGGTAAGTGGTCGCCTGTGTTTATTCGGTGTTTAACATTGAGTTGGTTTCTGTTCTTGAACGTCCTTTCTTGATCGAAAATTTCTGAAAATCTCTGGTGTAGATGAAACATCCTTTCTTTTTGGTCGATCCTCAAATCCGGAGTTATAATCGTGGTATAATCGATGACATTTAACTTTGCCTTTGAAGTTGTCGTGGAATAAGGCGATCCCTCATCTATGGTATTTACGCAGTCTTCGTGTAAAGGTTCGGCATGCCCGATGCACATGTTTTTAGGGATGATCTGAGGTTCTCCTTGTCCATTGGCAACCCATAGTTCGGCTTTTCCATTAAGGAGCGCAATTATAGTAGACGGAATAGCAACTTCCTTGTTCAAGAGGAGCATCCTATTTCCCTCTACTATTACGTCGATAGCTCGAAGGTTCTTACGGCCTAAGACAGTAATCTTTCTGATAGAACGAGCAGGTACTGTATAGTCTTCTATCGTGAATAAACGGCTGGAATCTGGAGTTTGGGACTCTCGAAGCACGTCTTGAAACAAGAGCTCCGAACGGCCACAATCTATAACAGTTTGAGAAGCGCCTAAAAAGCCCCAACCAAGGATGATATCGTGACTGCATTGCGGCAAAATAATGAATTCAAAAGCTTGAGGTCGGCCATTGATTTCGAGACGAAGCGTACATTTTCCCACTGGTCTCACGTAATTTCCATCGGCGACTTTTAAAAGAACATTGTTAGTTGTGGGAAACATAACTTTCTTCAGTAGGCGACGATTTTTCTCCGAGATTACAGAAAATGAGGCTCCAGAGTCCACAAGGGCAGGTACTGACTTATTGTCGACGATTACTTCTATGTTGTTTCCGGTCATCTTTGCGGCACAATGTTGCGGCATCGGAGGATTTTTGTCACTAGCGGCCTCACCCCCAAGGAAGGTCGCACCGCTTAGTTTTCCTCATTTCTGCGGCTAGGAGATTGACTGGATCTTCTATATGGCGACGGAGATCTATAGCGGCGTGTCGGCGATCGTCCTCGTGATGGGTTGGGCGACAAACCTCGGGCTGCTGGTCGGCTGTATTCGTCGGCATAGCGTCCCTCATTTGACTGTGGACGGCCGAAATCTCTCCTATTAGCCCGATATGCCTCAAAAATAGCTTTGCGATCTCGGCAGTATCGAACTACATGGCCAGGGCGGCCACAGTGGAAACAGACGGGTCTTCTATCAGGAGTGCGCCAGACATCTGTCTTCCTCTGTGGTTGCTGTGCTACGGGCGTAGGTCGTCTGGCAACGTCGGCATAGGAAGGTCGGCGTCTTGGTTTGACCTTTGTCCACTCTGGTGCTGTCTGTGACAAAGGAGCCAAAGCATTCTCTACTTCCTCTCGAAGAATGGCTTCAATGCCTTGGTCTTGGAGTTCGGGATCGACTACTGGAGATACGAGGCGCTGGACCTCCTCTCGCACTATTTGACGTATTAGTGATGCCAAATCCAATTTTTCGTCAATTGCAGCCATTGGTACGACATTTGGAAGCCTTTCAAATTTCCTACTCCGGATTCTCTTTTGCTGCATTTCTTCGATTTTTCTACACCATTTTATAAAGTCCTCTGTGGTGGTTATTTCTTTCGTCAGAAGTGCCTGGTAAACATCTTCGGCAACTCCTTTCATCAAATGAGACACTTTCTCTTCTTCTGACATACCTGGTTTGACTTGATGGCATAATCCCAACACGCTTTGGATGTATGATTGCGTGCTTTCGCCAGGTTTTTGAGCTCTATACTTGAGCTCATCTTCTGCCTTTTTTACATAGTGCTGTGTTTTTCCAAATGCCTCTTTTAACATTGATTTGAAAACATCCCAAGAAGTCAATTTATCTTCATTATTTTCGTACCATTGCTTCGCTGTGCCATAAAGGAAAAAAAACACATTTGCGAGGCAAGTCATGTCATCCCATCTGTTGAATTTTGACACTCTGTCTTATTCCTTCAACCATTTGTTTGGGTCTTGTCCCACGTCTCCTTTAAATACAGAAGGATTCCTGTATTGTGGCTGTGCTGATGTCAGGATGACCGGTTTAGTCTCCGGTTCCACAGGTATTTTCCTTGTCTTTCTGTGTGGTGGGAAATAAAGTCCAAATTCGGTTTCAGTGCCTTTAAGGCGATCGCTTCTTCGGAAATTCGTTTCCACGCTGACTGGAATCGTTACCCGGCGCCTCCACCAAAGAATGTCACGTAGATATTCTAGTGTTGGACTCAATGACATACACACAAGAGGTAGAGCTAAACCAATTTATTAACAGAACTCAGAATACAGTAACTGACAAATCCCCTGCTTTTATATAAGCAGAGAAAGTTCCAGAATACTCTTCTGGAGACAGTTAGAAAAGTCCAGAACACTTGTCTGGTAAACTAAAGAAATGTCCAGTATCTTCTGGAAATGAAATAAAGGAAAACATAAATTCAAGGAATTAAGCATTTTACATATACCATTAATCTCAGTGTCTCTAGCGGGATTCGAACCCAGGTCTCTTGATCACAAGGCCAGTGCCATGACCATTCGGCCATGGAGATTCGACTGTCTTTGTTCAATGCGGCAATATATAAAGTTATTTAACTAAGAGGAAAATAAAGCTTCACTTATTTTTTGAATGAATTCCAAAAAATATGTTAAAAATAAGGAAAACCACAAAGGAATTGAACTTAAAATATTAAAGCTAGAAGAAATTTAAGAGAAATGTAAGAATGAATATTAATATCATTACTATAAAAAATTTTACCTACATAACTCTTTGTTAAATAAATAATTTGATTTCCTAGAAATGTTCTTCTAGTAAAACATTAATGATAAATGAATAATTTCCTTAGTGTCTGTAGTATATTAATGTTCCTTTTTATAAAGGAATATCTAAATTCGATGAAATTCATTTATGTAGCTCATACAATTTTAGCTGTTATTTTTTATTAAAAATATTAAATATTGCCTAAATTTTAAATTGTTTAAATTGTTTTATTAAAAATATCAAATATTACTTTGTGCATAGTGAAAATTCTGATGATAATAAATAAAAGTGAAGTTCTTTAATCAACTATTTTTGTTCTCATGTAAGTTTTAAAATAAATGTAAAATTAAATATTCTTCTGAAAATAAATTACAAAAACATTTTTTGTTTTTGCTTAATACAAATATTTTTGCATATCTTAGTTATATTTATTACAGAAATGTGACATTAAAATTACTTATTTGTTATCAGTAATACTGATTTATATTTTTGAATAAATTTCTGAATTCGAGTTCTCATTGCTTTGGTAAAAGAATGTCACTTTCAGATATACGAAAAATATACGTTTTAAAGCCTATGTAACAAATAGAAATTACTAGAATATAAAAAACAGGATATTAACTTTTCAAATGCTGCGCAAATAGAAACACTGGATTAAAAAAGAAATATACGTTGTTTATTTGTTACTTGA
>JAPMOR010071729.1:296827-318410 GCA_026543865.1 Argiope aurantia
ATATATATATATATATATATTAGAATTTTAAAATGGCGTAAAATTAAGTTCGTTGTCAGGTGCTTTCCTACTCACCAAAGCATATATATACCAAGTTTCGGATGTCTAGGTCAAATGGTCTAGTATCTACAATGGCAACACACATTCATATTTATTATAAAGATAAATATCTATTGAGACCTAAGATAGTACAAAAAAATCCAAAAATGCATTTAGAATTCAGGACATTACTTGTATTCAAAGCATATGTATTACCAAAGGAGACTTATTATGAGCTTCCAGAATTCAGATAAAAATGAACTGTTTCCGAATTCTGCCATGAATGATGAACACAATATAGTACATGAGACAAATTCATGCTGAGGAAAGAGATCAACACAGGTTTCGCCTTTGCAGAAGGATTTGCATAGGAACTTGAAACAAAGCTCAGGTATAAGCAAAAGAAATGTATAAAATTGATGAAAAACATACGCCGAGATTTTGAGGTAATCTGTAGAGACACTTTACTAAATATATATTCACTACAAAGACGGGAGTAATGCTCAATATTATGTTCACATGTTTTGGAAAATATGCATTAACAATCTTTTTGTTTTGGTAAAGAGTGGATTATCAGAATCAATAAAAGTAATTATGAATAAACAATTACTTTAAATACAAGAATTACTGAAAATTAGCAATCCTAGTGCAGATATGTACTTAGATATATTACGAGAATGGGTGTTAAAATAAAAAGGTACGAAATGACACTGTGGGATTAAATGAAGACTAGATTCAAAGCATGCACCATAGGTCTGATCACGACGAAGAATTATCAACTAAACAATTTTAAATTTTTAATTGCTACACACCTTTTACTATATATTTAACTTAATTAATTAATTTTTTTACTTGTCGTTTTAAAGCAAAGATCATATCTTTCGTTTTCATTTATATTTTAGCTGTTTTTCATTAGTTCATACATAAATATCTTTGATTTTATACAAAGTTTTAAACATTAACAACATTCTACATTACCATATGGATGGAGCAGTATGGCCAGAAATGACCCTTGTGCCAAAACACTCAAGTCAACTAACCAACCCATTTATTCATGAGCCTAAGGATTCCTTGATCCCAGAATTCCTGTGACCGTGACGAAATCCAGTCCTTCACAGCGTCCTAATGTTCGCCGTCCTAATTGAAGTGCTTCCCTTTCAGATGTTTTTTCAGGGGACCAAACGCGTGAAAATCGCAGGGTGACATTTTTTGGCTGCAGGATGGATAATCGAGCTGCTCCATTGAACTTGGCTGGTTCCACGTGTGTGACCTGGAGACATGTGGACGCGCGTTATCATGGAGCAGAACCACACCTTCCTTGAGTAGCCCGGTCTTTTGTTCTTGAGAGACCTGCGAAGTCTTTAGTGTCTCCCTACACATCGGAGTTAATGGTTCTTCTGTACTCGAGGAATTCAATATTATGAGTCAATTGGACGGCGCTCTTTGAAAGAGCCTCTGCTTTCTCCTGCGCATGTGGGCGCCCGCGCATGTTCCTATCTACGCCAGAGACTGCAATCGCATCCCTAGTTGTCTCACAACTTCTCCCATAGCGGCATAGGCAAATATGTTAACGATTACGTTGTTACAGCGTTTCGTACCTATTCATATGAAAAACCTTTTATATAAAAGTAATAAAAAGGTTTTAAAAAATATAGTGCTAATATTTTCTTTCAAAAGATGGAAAAGCAACATTATTAATCAAATATTCAATAAAAAGCAAAGCAGAACTTTTTAAAAAATATTATTGTTTTATATTTCTATAATACATGTATTAAATAAATTATACAGTCTTTTAGTGTACATATTTATGTAAGAACGTTTTATTAATCATTTATGTATTTGTATTAAATAAAGTTGTAATGGAATCAGAATGTTTGATCCTAGGAAACTGATATATTTTTCAGTTTACTGATAATATTCCTTTAATATCATCCTCATTTAAGGAAAATTTAAAAATTATTTAAAATTTATTTTTGAAATATATTCTAATTATATTGAATTTGTTTATAATGAAATTTTATAAAAAATTGAATCGATTTCAATATGTCATCAGTTTTGTCATATTGAAATTCATTCATTTTTATTTTTGTTCCACCGTAAACTTCTATATCATGATATTAATTCACATAACAGCTTCGTTTAGCAACTAAAATCCATAAACATTTCCAATTATTTGTATCTTCAAAAGCTATGAAGAATTTACATACATTCGAAAAAAGCATTTATTTCTAAATTTTTTTTGTTGTACAAATGTACATAGATTTGATGACAATCACCATCTGGCTAACCTTAAGGCCTTGTCTTTGAATTATTTTTGACTTGTTGATCTATTCAAAATAATATGACTGCTGACGGTTTTCTCATATAACATTAAAGTCCTAAACATATAAACTATTCAACATCTCATTTGTTCTGCATGTTAAAGCATCCATGGCAATAAAATGTATAGGAATCCTTCTACGTATAAAAATTTATATAAAAAATTTAAAGAATTCATCAATAATGTAACTTAGACAATCAATATATCTATATAAAATATGAACTCATCCACTATATACCTTGGTTATATATAAACTCTTCTACTATATCTAAGTAATATATAAACTCTTCCACTCAACATGAATGACTCATCCGTTATGTTTGTAAAAATGTATATGACAACAAAATACATAGGAATTCTCTTACATTTAAAAATTTTCATAATGAATTTAGAGAACCCGTCAAAATTTAAATCGTTATTCCATTCTAGTAATCATAACCTAAAGAAACATCATACCGTAGATATTTTAATATATCTATATGATATACAAAATCTTCCACTATATTTATGTAACATATAAACTCTTCCACTCAATATGAATACCATCTTTGTTATGTTTGTAAAAGCGTATGTGACAATAAAATGAATAAAAATTCTACTACTTTTAATAATTTATATAATGCATTCAAAGGATTCATCAACAGTATTCACATCTTCATTCCTTTCTGGTGATTATCGCATAAAAGAAACATATATATATATATATATATATACAGACACAACAAATGCAACATTCATATTGAGTGGAAAAGTTTATATGTATATGAAATATAAATCTACCACTATATCTATATAACAAATAAACATTTCCACTCAACATGAATTCTACCTTTGTTGTGTCTGTAAAAGCGTGTATGACAATAAAATGGATAGCAATTATTCTATATTTAAAGATTTACATAATTAATTTAAAGAAGTCATCAAAGTTATTTACATCTTCAATCCTTTCTGACGATCATCATCTAAAAAAACATGATATATTAGCCAATCTATATATTTATATAAAATATATTGAATAATAATGATGTCGTGTCCGCGTTACCACAGAAAGTGGGTGCAGTAGCTTCTGAGGGAATAGACCCCTGAGCACCGCAGGGCAGAAGTCTGATTTCTAGCTCATATGAAGATGAAACTCACACATTCACTTACACAACACCTTTCCAAAGGGGGGCACATTCACACACTTCACAGATAGAACACAGATGAAGAACAACCATGCCCGAACCGAGATTCGAACCCGAGACGCCCAGATCATGTAGAAGATGCGCTACCCCTATTCAATGACGCCGACATAGAATAATAATATTATATAAAATTAAGATATAAAATATAATTAATATGATTTTAAATTTTAATTTTTACTTTCTTATGCATTTTTTTAAATGTATATACAAGTTGCAAGTTATAAGTTTAATACATATAAGTTTAAGTTAAAATATATGTTATAAGTTTAATACATATATATATATAGTTTGATAAAAATTATTTTACAAATGCATGAAGAAAATATTGCTGTCTTACTTTCAAGAACCGATTATATATGAGCGTCAAGGAAGCGCAATAAATTTGATTCTATTTTTAAAATATATTTCTCCACACACAGCCTCATTATTTCAAAAAGAAAAAAAAAATACATTCTACTTTTCGGTATGCTAAGAAGAGACATTTTGAAGAATATACAAAGAGGAAATTTCCTTCTTTTGCATCGATAGGGAATCGAATTGAAATTCCTTTCACGAACTCATCTTCTCATCCTGTCAGAGTTGAAATTTCGAATACGAATATATTCCTAAAGTAAGAATGAATAATATATATCTTTCTTCTTATAGCATCAATAATCTGTTTGAGCAGCGAAACCTTTCAACTTTTATTTGATTTAGACTGTGTCGGGTTTCGACGACCTGACTAGAATATCAAACTGGAACAGAAGAATCAAATTAATTTTTGCATCGAAAAAATCAATACTCAGTGTCGTTCTATTAAAAGAATTCATTTACATATTATTACAAAGCAAAGGTTTTCTTCAATTAGCTCTTGAAATGCGAAAGTTGGAAAACTATTTTAATGAAATGTGAATGCTATTTGGCTTCGAATTTGAATTATATCTCAAAAGAAATGATCATGACGCTTGCACAGTTTCACAAAGAATTGATATTTTATTAGAAGCATCTCTAAATTGATTTTTTGTTGAATAATTAATATTCCTAGGTATGAACATGAAAAAAAAATCTTTATTTGATAAAACTGTGAGACAAATTTTTGAAATGAAGACAAGAATAAGTTATCCAAGAATATTCTATGAATTATCTTTAGCATGATTTTATTGACTTGCATAGAAAAATAAAATCGCGTTCTCATTTTCGCACCAATTATCATCAATTTGTAGAAAATAATTGATAAATTCTGTATGCTTTGAAAAGAAACATTACAATATGATAAAAATAAGTTGTTATAAAGCAAGAGGATTATTATTTACAATAATTAATATGGAATTTCAATTATTTTATTACACTAAATCAAAATAAAACTTCGCTTCACTAATTTCATGAAATCTACATTTTTTTAAAAAAAATCATTAAACTTCGAAAAAATCATGTAAAAATTCGTTTCATCTTAAAAGGGGGAATATTCCAAATTCAATAAAATATGTCTTATATTAACTTTAAAAAAAGAATCTTAAATCAATAGTAATTAAATTTTATAATAATTTCGATAAGATTATTGATTTTCAATACTACAAAATAAACATTTGCAAAATTGGAAATAAATTAGTATTTAACGAGAGTGCTTTTTAAAGGCAAAAGAATAATAATAATTCTATAGAGAGAAAATACATGTAAATTTAGAAACATTGATGGGTTTTTGTTATTCGAACTGTATTATGAATAATCGGAATACAAACATTATTGTAAAAACTTAATTCATAGAATTGCAATTTTTATTTATTTATTGCAATATTGCAGTATGAAATATTTTCATTTACATGAAAGATAAGTGTAGAAATGACAGATTTGTGTTATATTTTCTATATAGAAATTCAGCGATATACTGATTACTTTTATATAAAGGACTCTTGTATGAAGAAAATTTTATTATTTTTATTTGATGAGGTTTAGAACGTTTTTAAAGAACAACTAAGTTCCTATACCCAGAATGATATACTTTTCTTAAGAATTGTGTACTATAATGTAATCGTTTCAGGGTTGTACTTAAATTATGTACTAGTAGTATTGTTCAATCAGGCACAAACAAACCTGTACGATGGTTCTCACTCTGGTCTTATTCATGTTATGGTTGAAGCTTTGTTCCTCTATAGAAGATGCCAAAAATTATTCAAAAACAACAATTATGTTATAATCATCAATTTATTTTTCATTTTTTAGTTACTAGACTAGACTTATTCTTTAGAATTAAACTGCATGGTTATTTTGCCGTTTTTACTTAATGTTCTTTCAATATCACTGTCAACTGCTCAATCCATTTTTTTATCATTTTATTCCTGTTTATACATTAAATGTCAAAGCTGGTAGAAAATATTTTTTTCTTCAAATGTTCAAATTTTTCTTAATATGATGAAACTTAATATAAGTTATTCAACGAGTAATGAGATATCCAATTATAGTTTATTTAAAACAATTTTTTGTTTTAAATAATTTTCAAATGAAATGGAGTGCATTGTTGCTTAATTCAAACGACTTAATCATGCTTTTTTGTGAAAAGTATTCAAGATTTCTGAATCTATTTTATTTCTTTGCTACGATACATTTTTGTCAATCCAGGGCTATTTCTAAGAATCTCCTAAATTTTCTTCTAATTCCCTTTTGCGAAAAAAGATTCAAATTTAAATAAAATATTATTCTTTAATCCTATTTAAACTTTGAACCACAATTAATTCACATTTAGTTTGAAATTTTCAAAACTATATTTAAATTTGCTCGGCACAAATTTTGTTCCTATAATGCTTCAATAGGTATGATGGTGTAGATTCAATAGATATTCAATAGTGTTTACAGAAACTAAACTTTCTTTTGTTATGAAATATAAAGAATATATTGAAATCTTTTACTCGAATGTATTAGAAATTATACAACTGTTTTTCAAGTTGAAACCAATTGTATTGAATATAATGAAACATTTTTGTTTAATTTTTGACTCGTGTCTTGTTCACATCTTATCAAGTTACGTGTTTATATCATATTACTATTACCAGCACGTTATGTGGAACGACCCCTACAGAAAATTTGGAACATCCCCCCTTCAACTTTGATGTTGTTAATCCATCGCTGCAATAATACCTTTCAACATATTTATTAATGAAGACAGCATTAAAACTAAAAGGCATTACGTGCTTTCAAATTATAAAAGAATAAAAGCAGGGTTTTTTTCATAAACACGACAAGATACAGAATATTTCTATGCTAACCTAAATCATAACTAAAATTATGCTAAATCATGGTTAAAATTCATAGGAATGATGAAAAAGAATTTTCGTTAAAACATTCTTCCTAGAAGGCATTCGGCATCCTATTTTCTACTTTTATAAACATTATATCACAAAAACTACTTGTCATTCAGAAAACATGGTTTGTTTATGGTAACGATTTGGCAAAATTCTGAAAAGTGCAAGCCTCTCGCAAAATCCAACTTCCATTTTATTCCTGGAAGCTTTCACAGCTAACATTTGAATTTCATGCATTCAGATAAAAATCAAGCAAAGAGAAAAATGTAGCGAAATACCAGCTACGAAATATTCCGATAATAGGTAACTTAAGACGTTAGTCTGCACTATAGCTGAAAAAAGATAGAAGAAAAAGATAAAAAAAAAAGGTCGTAAAAGGGGGGGGGGGTAAACTAGCTCATCGTATTAGCCGAAGTAAAGTGCTTTTTATCTGAAATGGGGCTCTGAAATACTTCATGGAATAAAGCAATTGTTTAGAATTTTAAGACCCCAACAAAATGTTAGGCAATGTCTTTCTTTGCCAAGACTAAAATGCCCACATACCGGAGTAAGAAAATTTGCAGTAGTGATTCTCAAAAAAATGTAATAAATTTTCTTTATTGCGGAAACAACCAAAATAGTTGATAGATAAAAGCTGAAAGACATTTTAAATTTATGTTATATAAAACAGTAAGATTATTTTCTAAGCATGAAAACATAATTTAATAGGTTTATTTAAACATATTTAAAAAAACTTTTTAGCTCTTGAATTTGTATTCATTAACAATATACTTCAGAAAGTAATCGTTTTTTAATATTAAATGATATTAAATCAATTTAAATGTGATCAATCATATATAGAAGGCGTTTAAGCCACATATAATGAGTAAAATAAGTAAAAAAATTATATTTTCTTCATATTTCAAATCTAAATTCACTGTATATGGCTTAGAAAAAAATTATTTTGAATATTTCAAAACTGAGTACACATGGAATACATTACAAATCTCAAATATTTAAATTTCCATTTTCAAGATTATTTAGAAAGAAATTATCAAGCAAATAAATATTAAGATGAATGAATCTTAAGATTAATGAAGAGTTTTTTTTAAAACAAGAGGAAATATGAAAAACAAAACATTAATTAAAATTATATGCAATCTACTAAAAATCGAATTTTAGAGAGAATGTAAATTTCAAAATTCTTACTACAAGATCAACTGCCAATTTTTAATTATTTTTACGATGAGCATTCACTGTAAATGCATATAATGGAATAATATTCAAATTTGTTTGCGATTATTCCTCATTATTGTAAAAACATGCTGTTGTGTAGATAAAGTGTCACATCAGGAGAACAGAAATATTACGCATACCACACAGGATTAGCAAGAATTGATTGAATAACAGATTCTTTCATCATTTTTTAATATTTTTCAGATCATAAAATGGTGTTGATTTAAATGCAAGCCAATTTTTACATTCAATTATAGTACACAGTATAAAGTTACACATCAGGACTGCTTCCTTCAATAATTATTGATATACAAATTCAAAACTTCTATTTTAAGTTATCGCAGTTCATCGAAACAGAACTAATGTCCAAAGAATTGTTTTCAAAAGAAAAATTAATTGAGGTTATTTTACATTGAAACATATTTCCAATCGTTAATTTGTTAAGTTCAAAAAAGAAAATCTTAAAATTTTATATTCGGCAAATTGCAATTGAAATATTAGTCAGTTAAAATTAATCCTTATAAAAATTCTATCCTTACATGTAATATACCTATTCTTAATTGGATGCACTGTGTACTCTAACTAAATACAAACACATTTTCTGTGCATAAATTGCTTCTGCGTAGAATTTTGTGTGAGAGAGAACGCATTCAACAGTTTAATTACCTTCGAAATAATTGATTTGGAAAGGTTTTATTTTGTTGTTGTTCTTGACCTTATTGTGGTACTAAGCCTTCAAATTATGGATTCTTAAATTCCATATTATGGCTGAAGAATTTAAAAAAATACAGAAAAATCTTCCATGATTTTGTCTATTTTTTAAATTTAAGACAAAATTTATCATTAATATAGACTTTCATTAAATTGAAGATATTCGCTATGCTACACATTTTTTAAATTAACCTTCAGGATTTATGTATATAGATTAAAGTGGTATTAAAACATAAGCAATATTTTTAAATTTTTATAACTACTTAAACTTTTCTTGAAAAAAATTCATGTAGAAATTTTAAAATTTCGTATATATTTATTCTTGGATTTTACCATAAAAATGACTGGACAGGAATATTTTTTGATTCATCATGAAGCTAAAAACTTACCAGACAAAATATTAAATGAACTGTATAAAAACATTTGTTAAAAATACAGAAGAATGTGAAAGCTCGTAGTGGTTACTTCTTAAGAAAAAAGAGCTTATGCAAATATTTTTTATGCAGCTCAGTAAAGTGCTTCAAGAAAATAGGATGGAGTTTGATGTGTGTACTCCAGGAATTCTTACGTGTTTCCATTCTCAGAAAGTACTAGCCCTTATATATATATATATATTTATATTTATATATATATATATATATATATATATAGAGAGAGAGAGAGAGAGAGAGAATACTGAATGACTAACACATCTCGCCAAATAATTATGATAAAAATAATTAAACCTAACCTGAAATAAAGTGGAAAAAATGTTAACTACAACAATGTGGAAAAAATGACAAACCCTTCATCTACTGTAATTTAAACTGTATCCAAATCGCAAATTGTCAAACATAAAATTTATTTTCTTGTAAAGAGTAATAAAAATATAACAATTATATATTAATTATTAATATATAATTGTTATATTTTTATTACTCAATTATATAACAAAAATTTTTAATAATATAACAATAATTTTTCTTTATATTTTCAATTTATGTTTGAATCATTTTCTTATTCATTTTTTTATTTAATATATGACTTTATTTGCAAAATATGCTTTTTTCAATGCTGTATTCTAGAAGAAATAATGCTTTTTGTATAAGTATTAATAATTTTGAATATCCTATTTCTTTATCGTTAAACACATTTTGTTAGACAACGAAACGTTAATTCTTTCCCATTTGAAATTCCTTTTGAACTAGAAGTATCTTTTATTTCAATTACACAATTAGCGGATTTCCTTACCAACGAGTGTTTAACCATTTAGGAAATTTAGATGCAATGTTTTTGATGCAGTTATCTTTCATACTTGCTTAGGCATTGCGGATTTAATCTTATTTAGTTAAAAAATATGAATTTGAAATAAAAATATTTGAAAACTCAAGGAGTGCAATACTTAAGTAGGCATTTTGGATATAATCTTATTTAGTTAGAAAATAGAAATAAAAATAACGATTATAGTCCAAATATTGCATTATTTTATGTATTTAACGCAGTAGATAAATTAAGACATAATGCATTGTATACTTTCGTTCTATTTACTTGGGAGTGACTGAAAGGATATATAATCATGGTTAGTTTCGCGAAGATCTGGAAAAATATTTATATAATATATCCACAAAAGTATAATTTCACCGTTGATAAAAAGAAATTTTATAATTCTTATTTGGTATTTTATGCTTAAATTTGTCAATATAGTTATTTATTAAAATTTTTATTTTATATTTCATAAAGTAAATCGTCTACCGATAATTTTATTCAGTCTTTATGAAAAGAGTGATTTAAAGTACAATCAGGCAGTATCAAAGAAAATAAATTATTAAGTTAATTGAATCATGAAAGCAACAAGAATTAAAGATGCATATTGCTATTACAATGCTTTTAGGATTTATTAAAATATTATGTTGAGAAAATAATAAAATTACGAATATTTTTATAATCCTAAATCCTAACTAAAATTTCCAAAAAAAATATCCAGTTCCCACTTTTTAAATATATTTGTACTAAATTTCATTGCTCTAGATATAACGGCATGCATGTAGACATAAATTCATTTAAACAAACATAAACATATTCTCTCTTATTATTTGTAGAAATAATGCTATATTGAAATCTCATCTATTGTGTTTTTAACATTTCACATCACTATTGTTTTATTTTGATGTTTACATATTATTTTATAACAAAACTATCGCTTACAGTGCCAAAACACTATAGTTGAGCTGAGCATAATATATAATTTTAAAATCAATGAGTAGCATCATTAAATTAATGAATACTCTCTTAGTAGCAGTTTGTAAACTTTTATGAAATGTTAGTCAAAGAACCTGGATTACTTCCTAATGCAAATACATTACTTATAATTCATATATTGAGACCACCACTCGTTATCAATAGAATTCATAATAACATAAATGAGTCTTAAATCAGGAGAAATGAAAGATAAAGGAATTGATTTGAATAGCTGAATTAAAATATATCAAGAAATTCCCACTGAAAATACATTTCTTAAAAATATACAATAATTCATTAGATCTACATCTACTTTTCTGTAAGAACTATTTAAAGGTTATAATTGAAATCTGCTTAAATTTGTCGAATTCTCAAAATATGAAGAGGCAATAAGCAGACTAATTGGCCAGGGACAGAATCATTGTTCAACCATGTTTCTGACAAAATCTTTTTCTCTTCAATTCTAAATTTCTTACCTGAAGAGCGCTTCTTCAAAATTTGTAGCTTGATTTTAATATTCTCTTTGATTGAAACAGAGTCGTAGAACATTTACAAGACAGTAAATTCCTCAATTTCAAAGACCTATTCTGTTTTAAATATATTTTGTTCCCCTCGGTTTCATTTAATGACCTATTCTTCAAGTATAAATTAAAAGCACAGTAATCAAATTCCATTGCATTACTTTCAGTGGATATTATTCTACATACAAATGTCAAATTATATAAGGGTTATTGATTGTTATATAACTTTATAGTATACACAATGTTTTCAGTGATATTTCAGATTTCTTAGAAGAAGAAAAATTATAACTATAAAACAATGTAATACCTTAAATAAGATCATTAATATTTTTAAATGTTGACATTTGTTGTTTAAGAATATTATTTGTAGAAAATTCTTAAGTATTTTCTAGAAATTCTTGTGTATTTGTATATTTTTAATAAATTTTTCAAAATGTGTTAATAAAAGAAAAAAGTTTTAAACAAATTAATTGAAATCATCATTTAAAGAATGAAAAATGCAAAATTATTTTTCCGACTTGCTATCTTTGGAAGTTTTCAAGGCAAAAGCGACCCTACCTTAATTGTACACTAATTCAAATTATTGTAAAAATTAGAAATATTCTCCAAAGAGATTTAAACAATCTTCCAAGTTACGTGCATAACAAATTTCATAATTCTACGAAATATGGTTTTCCTTATAAATTGTTACAAATAACTCGCGTGCATACATAATTATATAAATATATATTGGTTTTTATTAGTAGTATAATTTAAGCTTAATCTTTTCAAAGCTCATTTGTGAATAAAATTTAAGTTTCTTTAATAAATTTTATTCTTTTTCTATTCCTATATTTTATAGTAATAAAATCTAATATATAGTACTCAATATATAGTACTAATATATAGTATAATATATAGTACTAACATCAGTAAAATATTGAAAGGAAATTATCGAAGTCTTCACTTTTAAGTTATACGGAAATGCATTTGAGCGAAATAATCCATATTCTTTTCGTTTGTATTTTATGTCAAAAACTTCATATTCTTTAAATTATAGTAAATCCTCACTATTCAACCAGCACCATAGTTGAAACAAAGGAAATTTGTGTCTTGAGAAGGCATGATACTTGAAATAAAAAGTGTCTAGAGCTTTCAAAAGAAGTTATGGATAAGTACAAAATGTCAACAGAAACATTGAACAAATCCCTGAAATAACAAAAAAAAAATTAGTTCCCCCTGAATCCAGTAATTGAGTCTCAATCTTTCCTCAAAGAGATCACGAAACTGAGGTAAGAAAAAAAAATACATCATCGAATTTATTTCTTATTGTTTTCCTGCTTCCATCTCACTGCCTTTCTTTCAAACTTCTGGAAGCGTCGCTTTCGTTATTTCTCTCTGATGCTGCTTTACGCAGAAGTCAGCTATTTATCCGTTTTCTGAGTTATTGGAGGATCAGGCATTCCCAAATGGTGTATTTTTCTTTGTTTTGTCTGAGGTCTAGAGGTTTTGCTGATAAAGACAAATTAATCACTCTTTGCTGCAGTAGATATTTTTTACACTGCTTTAAGCAAAATAATAATAATAATATCTTGAAGCCTATTTCAATCTAAATAAAAACTAAAATTTAATGGGAAAAAGCGAAAGATGGAAATTAGTAAAAATAAATTATATATTGATCAATTATATTAAATATTACTTTAGCGAAACACAGAAAGGAAATTTAATCAATTCGGAAATGGTCCGATATTTGCTAAGACACCACTTTCTTAATTTTTTTATTAAATCAAATTTGGCTTTTTTTTATTTGTTATGAATTATTTTCCTTTTTTTACATTACATTTAGCATGTTATGTTAAAATTGTAAAAAATAATTCAATAATCTTAAATGGCATATTTATTTGAGATTCCGTTCTTAATCTAATTTGCGAAATTCGCATTAGTGCATAAGTTCCTTATTTAAATTTTTTATATAAAATTGTTAAAGTTTCACACCTTTTCAATTCTACAGAATGTGCTTTTAGTATATAAAGCATTTTAGTATATGCTTTTAGTATATACTTCCTTGTGTATACTAATAAAATAATTTAAATTTTAAAATTGAATAATATTTGCCGAGTGTTGAGAAAGATAAAAATATGCTGAAATTTTTTTTCCAGTTTGCTTTTCTTTTTCATGGATTGCAAGTTCTGTAAATAATTAAAATTCTTTTTTTTAATCAGTATACTGTATATGAAGAATCCATTAATATGATATAAACATTAACTGTAGAAATCACTTTCTTAAAGTAGACTTTTTTTCATAACAATATTAAACTAAATTAGGAAAATAAAAAGACTGAAATGATATCCAATGACTAGAACAAGTACATATATTACGGAAACATCATGCATTTTAATGCATTAAATTTTATTATCACGCAATCATTTATATTAAAATAATTAATATTTATTTGCTAATGCGACATTAAAGAAGTGGAGTCTAAATTTATGAAGATTATCTACTTCAATCTATATTGAAATGTAATCAGTGAGAAAAATAACAATAAATTATAAAAAATTCATTTGAAAATTAAGTAAAAGTAATTTTTTATGATGAATTCAGGTACGGATATTAAAGATTTGCAATTTATTATCATGATTTTATATAAAATTATCTATTGTTTCAGTATTTCTTCTGTTTTTCGAATTTTAAATTTCAGTAAATTAAAAAGACGGGATTCAAATTGATCTATAGATATTTGCAAAACTGTCATGTAACAAAATTTAATAATAATCCGATAATTAAAGGGAAAATATATTAAGTCAATGGAACATTTACACTACATTTTTCTATACATTTTTAAATATTGCATTTGTAACGTAGAAAATAATTCTAGAGATTAAACAAAAATATTTAATGATAAAACTGCATAACAAGAAAACAAATCCATAACTCTAATGAAACAATGCTTTTAAAGTCAATATACATTTGCTAGAATTTTAAGCAAAATATACTATATAATTATTTTTAAAATACAAGGAGTCATTTGTGCTTGATTTGAATATTAAATATTAAACAAAAAAATGTTTTATCATTAAACATTACAATAATAAGAAAAATGATAATTAAAATAGAAAAATTCTTTAAAGTGAAAAAATATTTGCTTTAATTGTGAACAAGATATATTATAAAATTATTTTTAAAATTTAACAAATCATTTGTATTTGATTTCAATATTTATTCAATAATAGGAAGCTATTATTACAGAAATAAAAACTATAATATTCCATATATAGTTTTATATATACTATACTATAATATTCCATAAAAATATTCCATATTTTGACATGGTTTATATTCAAATTCTGAATTTATATATGACAGTAATATTCTATTAACTCCTAAATTTTAGAGTAAATAAACAGTTCCTGAAACTTGACATGAATAATAAACATCCAGCTTTGAGAGAATAGGATTTATGCATACAAGAGAAAGGATGAATTTGGATTTGGATTCACTGGAGATAATTATAACGGAAATAGGAATTAAACGCAGTTCTGTAATGCAGAACAGTGTAAAAATTGCAAAAATATACACAATCATTTGAAGTAAGTCATCTAATAAAACACTATATTAAATATTCTAATAATTCTACTGCAAACATAAAATTAATGTTCACTTATTTAAGATATAGATCATAATCATGGCAAGGCTCAAACCTTACATGAAGAGAAATATGAAAATCAAAACAAGGAATCAAAATTATTCAATATTAATAATTCACTGCATGAAACGATTGAATTCTAATGCAAAAGTGAATTAGTTTGATAAAAATTAATTTTAAAAAATAGTATCAAAATCATTAACAAAGTGGCTATCATTAACTTCTAAATATTATAATGCAAATTCAATTATATATATCTATCTGAATTTGCATTATAATAAAACTTTTAAGAAAGCTTTTCTTTAATAAGAAATTAGAATGTCCCGCAGAAATTTATTTTTCTTTTTAAATATGAAATTATATAACAGAAGAAAATACCGGGGATAAAAATTCGGCGAAAATTTAATTTTAATGAAATAAATGTATTAATTTCATTGCCTAATTTAGATAGAAAAATTCCTAGATAGATAGAAAAATTCCTAGATAGATAGAAAAATTCCTGTAATAATAAAATATGTCCATTGTATAAAAAAAGCCGAACCTTTATGACTTGATCAATGCATATTGTTTAAAATAGCAACTATTAAGTATTCTAGATTTCAAAATAATAATTACGTTATTTAACTTAATATACTTTAATTTGATGGAAACGTTATAGTTTTTTTTAAATTAAATGTTCTTTAAAGAGGAAAATATTTTGATATTTCGAATGCTTTTACAATGCCCCAAAGCAGTTTCCAATAACATGCATGTATTTTTTTGTTATAATTTAAACTAAAAAATGTATTAATGAATTTAAAAATTTCATTGAGGCAAAACAACCTGCATCAAATGACACATGCAATTATTTTGAAACAAAATTATCCATTTTGAATAGAATTTATAAACTAAAATTTTAATAAAGATTGAATCTCGTAGAGGGAAAATAAAATTTGATTTAACGAAGACGTATCTATCGGAAAGTTCATATAAAATAAATGTTTCTGTCAAATGGTTGAACATTTTTTTTTGTTCCAAAATTTGAGTGTTAATGAAGTTTTCTAGAAAATGCACCATTTAAAATTATGAAATAATTCAGACGATATTTCTTATGTTTCATTCTAGAAAACAGTTTAAGACACTGGATAAATAATGGAATACACCTTAGATTTATAAAGAATCCTTTATTAGTATTGTGTAGGACCAGCTTTGGCATGTAATACAACTTGGATTCGCCTAGGAATCGATTCATACAAGTACTGAATATGTTTAGGGGGAAATTGTACAATTCTTTCTGGAGATATTGTGAAAGTTCTGGGAGAGATGCCAGTGGAGGGTATCGATTCCGTACTCAACGCTCTAAAATATAACGTAATGTTCAATTATATTGAGGTCAGGTGACTGTGCGGGTCACGCCAGATGTTTAACTTCATCCTCGTTTTCATCAAACCATGATTGTACAAGTCTCGCTGCTTGGATAGGTGCATTATCATCTTGGAAAATTCCATCTCTTGCAGGAAACAAAGTTTGCATCATAGGATGGACCAGGTCAGGTACAATATCTCTATATTCTCCCTAGTAATCCTTCCTTTTAAAGTTGCTCTAGCAGAAAGCTGCCATTACATGACAGATGGCTGCCCATTACATGACAGATCCACCTCCATGCTTAACAGTTGGAAGGAGACAATCACGATCATACGCTTGAGTAGGTGTCCTCCAAACGTGCACCAGTCCTGTTGTAGGGAAGAGTATTATACACTATTCATCAGACCATATTACTTTCTTCCTCTTATCAATCGCCAGTTTTTGTGAGTGTACACCACTGTAGACGACGTTTACCATTGATATCTGTAACAAGTTTCTTAGTAATTTCTGCCCTGCCATAAATGCTTGTTTATGAATTTTTTCTAACTGTAATCACAGACATTGTAGAATCCAGATGGGTATTGAACTCTGAGGTCAGTTTTGCTGCAGTTGTTCGCTTTTTAGACATTACAATCCGCTTCAATACCCGTCGATATCTTTCACTGAGCTTCTCTTTCCGCCCACTATTTTGCTTTGCCTAGCTTTTCTTGCCGCTTTGTGTGTATGTTGTCATGATTTTAGAAATCATACCTTTAAGAACGCCTAAAAGTTGGGATGTTTTGGTCACACTTACTCCAGCTAGACGAGCTCCTACAATTTGGACTCTGAAACACTGAGAGGTCCGACATTTTACGCTTTTGAAAAGAAATACAAGAATTACAGAACGTCAATAAATCTAATACATACTACAAGAATGTATACATTGCTATTTATAAAAAAATATAAAAAACTGGTGGCTATTATTATATTTTAATTCTTACGAAGCGCATTCAAAAATGTCACTTTTATTCACAGGTGTTTCCATTATTTTGATAACCACCTGTATATGAACACTACATATGTGTTCTGAAATTTTGTCTTGGTGGAAGTGTGGAATTTTGTGTTGGAAGAAGTATAATAAAATCATTATATAGGAATAAAACAGCATTACTGAAAATTAATGTCCTTTATATTCTTTCTTTTCACCTTACAAGTGTCACCAAATGAATTCCTTTGATATTATTGCATCAACTTAAAAATACTTATTTTTTATAAAAATTAATTTTAGAAACATTTATGCAACACAATTTTTTTATATTTAATGCATCATTAGAATTCCTTTGCATAGAGTTTTGCTAAATATAAATTGAATAATTTTATCATCATATGAACCCATTATATTCAGATAAAATTTATGTCACTTGAAGACATGCAAGAAAGAAGCACATTCAAGAACATACAAAGATAATTTTTCTATCTTTTGCATCAAAAGAGCCACGAATTCAAATTCCTTTCACAAAATATCTCCCTATCCTGTTTGAGATGAAATTTCAAATATGAATATGTTTCTGGAATAAGAATGAATAATATACTATATTTTCAACTCATATCATCAATAAATTCCTTGAAAGCGAAACCTTTCAACTTCAGTTTGATTTACAGTGCTTCACATTTCAAAGATTTGACAAGAATTAAAGAAGATAGAAGGAACAAATTACTACTTTACATTCGAAAAAACTCAATAATCAGCATCTTTTTGTAAAATAAAATCATTTGCATATTACAGCAAAGCGAAATTTCTCTTTCATTAATTCTTCAGATACTAGAATGGGAAAATACTTTAATTAAATGCAAATGTCGTTTGCAACTGAAACATCGAATCATATTTAAAAAAATTATAAATCAGGAACACAGATATCAAAAGAAAAAATATTTTTACAGCAACACCCATATTGGTATCCTATATAATTATTAATATTTCTTTAAGGAAGGTGTAGTTCTTATTTATTGGAAATGAGAAGCAATTATAAGAGGATAAGAAGAATAAACTTTATGTTAAAATATTAAATTCGTTTCTGAGAAATTTTGTGATTATGAAATTACGAGTATGAAGGGCAATTTGTCAATTCTTTTACAGTTGAAAGTAAGTAATTGTTATAAATGTGCCTTATATTTCAGAAATACCTTTACATATAAAGAATCAATATCACAGATTTATTTATATTATTAATTTGTTTATTACTAGTAAAATGTTTAATAATGTTTTTCTATTAATAAGCAAAGGAAATGAGAAAATTATTCTGAAAATTATTATCATCTTGTATAAGGAACCATTTGCCTTACAGACAAAACTAAAGTTTCCAAATAAAAAAAAATATCATATAGAAAATCATATGCATGATAAAATTGATTAAACATGATAAATTTGCTCAAATATATTTTCTGAAAAAATAGCCTAATAGCCGTCAACTTTTTTATAGGTATAGTTAAAATGTTTATGTTGTACAAAAAATCAGGCTAATTACATCATTGACCCTGATTTTTATAAAATTTTCAGTATAAAGTATTTACTGTAAATTTACGCCTACATGGAAAATCCATTAATATTGTTGAGTGTACTGGCATACAAATAATTCTTATGAAACTAGACTGCAATATGTCCTTTGAAGTTTAACTGAAAACACTACACCATATTTTTTATGCAAAGCATGATGGGAAAGGAATGCTCTTGAGCATCTTTGTGGAAATTCTTGAAGTACTTTGTTTACGATGCCAAGTTACCCATAGAGATTTGCTTGCTTTTTTCTTTGTCCCCACTACAAAGAATCTTTTCCAACTGAAATGAGCTTTGTTCTGTATTCAGAGATTTTAGTCAAACGGAATGTTTTTAATACACCTGAAGGAAGATGTATGCCTAATGCAAAAGCTAAATACACTCTCTGCAGGCAAAGTGGTTTTGGAAAAACTTAAGTGTTTCTGCCTAAGAAAGAAGTTCAAATCAAAGAAATTCTTCTTAGAAGAAAAAACACTTCTTACAAAAACAGAATCTACTACCTCGGGAAAAGAGTTTAAAATTCGATTTGGGAAAAAAAAAGTTTTGTTGCATAGAAAGTAATGGTATTATGAACCAAGCTTTAATACTTTTTATTTCTTTGACTTTTTGTGATTAAAACCCCAAACCTTCATTCATTCTTTTTTTTTTTTTGTAGAAATAGACAAATGGATTTTTTTAAAATTATCTCCCGCTTATAAAATCAGTATTAATCCATATAAATAAAACAATAGAGTTAATTTGACCTATAAAAGTTTCGTAATGTCTTATTTTAAATTTACTATCATAAATTATGCTTTTTCATTTATTGATGAACGTGGGTCCTTGCCTTGTTTCAAATTATCAAATAATTTTTTGTAATTATTCAATGCAATCAATAATAATTGTAAAGGCTTTCAAAAAGTTAGACTTTATGGTTTCATTTTCATAAAATTGCGATAAAAAATAGAAAAGTAATTCATTTTAAAGAATCATTGGTTTAATGTATCTTTGTTTTGTTGTGATGTACCTAAAATACCTTTGACATGTCACGGTAATTATATTCAAGTTTTAAAAACTACATAACTTTTACTGTATCATGTAATATACTTAGATTTAAATTATAATTAACCGCAATATGGGCTATACATAATATAGGCACTACAATACCAGCACCTAGTTAGTTTCGATTTATTGTTTGAGCGGATATGTATAAGGAAAGAAAAAGAAGCACTTTCTCGAATAGCAACCATACGGATGCACAGGGTTACAACCCAAGAGTAATTATCTTCCTATAACTAACTACTTGGCAGTTGAAACAATATAATCAAGTAGAGCATTGAACAATTATTTACGAGCATGTAAAAGCGTTTAAGAACCAGTAATAGAGATTAGTCCCGATTATAGGGCCTATCTGTTGGATCTTGTGGATCGATTGGTCCTCTTTCAATTTGATTCGTAATAATTTAAATATGAAATATAAAAGTAAAAAACAAATTTTCAAAATTAACAAAGATAAAATTTAGACACAATAATTTCAATATATAGAAAAAAAACGAAACGTTATTGAACAATAATTTCAAGCTGAGAAATTTACAAACAAATTGCAGGGTTTTCAAAATGAAAAATAGAATTCAGAATGTTCAAAATTTTATTTCAATCTATTGGCGTTGTATAACGTCGTGATATATTTAGCTAGAAGCAAACGTGATATTTGTTCTTCCGTTCGACAACTCTTATTGAAACTTTATTTCACCTAATTTATTCCTTTAATTACCATTCAGATAAGTCATACATGTATATTATCATCACAAGATGAAATTAAACATATTTAAAGATGCATAATTTTTGCATTTTCCCAAAAGGTTTCCAAAAATTCATGCATTTTTCCAAAAAGTATATCATTTTAATAATACTAACCAATAAAAACAATTCTAAACAAGGCAATATAAAAAATATCAACTTTTAATTAAAAATAGACTCTAAAACTGACTGAAATCTAAAACTAATACATTAAATTCCTCAAAATCGTTTCAGAAAAGTCTATGAAGTCCTATAATATAGCCGACAAGAAACTGAAATGCTTCAAACAGAGGCTTTCCTCGACAGTACCAGCGAAAAGTAAAACTTAATTTACTCTTTCTTTCCAAAAAAAAGCCCAGAACTTTAATTAAGCGATTTATCCTAAGCGGATTAAAGAGGTAGTTGCCAGCCGCTGACACATAATTTCAGCAGTCGCTAACTAATAAATATTTTTTCCGTGACCTGCTTTGTGGATTTGTCCCTGCAGAGATTAATCTGGAGCGTGACGGGCGCTCAAAATCTTTTTTCTCTCCTTAATCCTATCAATGACATTTTTTTTTTTTGTTACGCTGGTGAATTCTACTTTAAAAAAAACTTGCAAATTTTAATTGAAGAGTTTTGATATGGTTATGTAATTAGGAAAGATGATTTTTTTTCATATTGGTAGCATCTGTGCTAATTCCTATCTTTATTAAGGTATTACTCCTGTACTTAGTAATAAATAAAATATGAATTCTTAAAGGAAAAATAATATTTTTGAATAAAGATTTTTTTAAATATATATCACTTATATATAATTAATTATAAATATATATCACTT
>JAPMOR010071729.1:318420-337957 GCA_026543865.1 Argiope aurantia
TAAATATATATCACTTATATATAATTAATTATAAATATATATCACTTATATATAATTAATTATAAATATATATCACTTATATATAATTAATTATAAATATATATCACTTATATATAATTAATTATAAATATATATGACTTATATGACATAATATGACGACTAAATATTATTACTAGCCACCTTATACGACTAGTTGGTTCACCAGGAATATTGGTTACATTTAATTTCATTTAAATCACTTAGATATAACATCATGCCCATGATTCCATTAAACTGCCAAGTAATTGTCATGTTATTTTATCTATGTTCATACGAACTTATTTACATATGTTCTAGTCAATGTATAGGTGAATTATTCTTATAGCTATCAGTCTTATGATATCATAGTGCAATTAAAATCGTAATCTAAGGTTAATCTATTTTTTAAATATCGAAAAAATGTGACTTTACTTTTGTACTCGTCTTACAATCTTCACAAATATTAAATAGAATCTTCTCTCTGTAATGGAAGAAAATCATAGAATAAAATGCGTGATGAAACAATTAATTATAACTGTTTAAATTTCAGAATAACAATGCATTCTATTGCTAGAAATAAGACAAGAAATGTTTTTTAAACTACCAGAATTTAAAAAAAGAATTGTACAAAAATTAAATTAATACCATTAAAACAATATTTTTTGTAAATTTTAATTCAATATAAAAATAATTTTTGTTTTCAATATGTTAGGACGTTATGGCAAAAAAAAATCAAAATTTCTCTTACTATTTAATTAATTATAATTTTAAAAAATCACCATGTGCACTTCTACTCTTCTGTATTTTTCAAAATATATATGTATTAAATTTGAAGGCATTAGGTCTACACGTCCGGCCCTGATGTGCGCCGGAAGGGACCCATATAAACGGACACACATTTATCCTTATTATTAATAAGGAATTAAAGCATAATTTCCACATATCTAATCTACAATTTTTTGTTATAAAAATTAATTTCATATGCAAATTATAATTTTTTAGCGGAAATTATCTGCATATTTCTAAGGAAATCGAAAAGATAAAAATAGTTATTTAATAAAAGCAGATTTCAGTTTTATATAAATAACCCAGAAATTGAGATAAAGCTATTTCAAAAGTTTTAAGATATATTTTGATTGAAAAGCCTTCTTTCCACAGCAATAAGTTACACATTTTGCAGTATGCAAAGCGATTTATCTCTAAAGACAACCTCTCTTTAAATTCTGCAGACATTGTTTGAAACTAAACCCGGCCTATTGGTATAGAATTTGCTTTTCCGAATTGGGTCGGCTAAGTAGTGAGGGGATTTTATAAATTATAATAAATGATATAAATCTTCTTCGAAGAAAAAAATTATAAAATTTATGACAATATTAGTTTTTATAACTGAGGAAAAATGTAATTATTAAACCAATTTGAATCCCCTGACAATATATATTAAACAATTCAAATGGGAACAATGGGAATTATATAAAATCCTAAATTTCCTACTTAAGCATTTTTTGTCAATAAATGTTCTAAATAGCAGATTTCTTATAGTGCAAAGATTTATGAATTCATAAAAATTGCCTAATATAAAAGTAATTGGGAGTTGTAAATTTAAGACAGTTGGGAAAAATAATGTAATACGTTGAATCTGAGAAAGTTTGCTACAGAATATTTGTAAATTTCAAATTATTACTCTAACATTTAAGATTAACCATTCAATGTATTGTGGGTTAATGATCAAACTATTAATTACAAATAGAAAGTGTATCTTTAATAAGACATTTTATAAGTAATTTGAAACCTAGAATCTTCTTTAAAGTACAGTAAGTAAGTAAGTATTTATAATATACTTCTTGAATCCTACTCTCTTCTAGACTCTCCCGGAAAACAGTAATTACTTCTTAAGTTTTACTTGAATCTCAAAGACTCTGTCCGGACAAAGAGACAACGATATGAGTAATTGGCTAGGAGACGTGATCTCCATTCAAATGTGACTGAGACAAAAGCCCATTCTTCCCAATTTCAATTACCTGAAAACTAAGTCTTAAACTTTGCAGTCTGAGATTAACATTCGTTCTTACTTTCAGTAAGGCATGTTTTAAAGATATTTACAAGAAACCACATATCCGCTCTAAACTTCGTGGTTTCAAAGACCTCTCTTGAAACAACTATTTTCACTTAATGCCCTATTCTTCATGACTGTAAGCTTAATAAATTAAAACCAAGGCAATTTTTTAGTTTTTCCTTTCCAATCAGTAATTATTCAGTTTCTTCGCAAGAAAGTCAAAGTGCGTTAGTAGAATTTATTTTATGCCTCTTCAGTGTAGAGAATTCGAGTATGGCTCTTTGAGTTTGTACAGAAAAACTTGCAGAAGATGATACAAAAGATGTCACCATGAGTAAGATGTAATATTTAAAAGTATGTCGTATTTTTGAAAAAAGCATTATCTGCTATTTTAGTATGAAATGTGAAAATATTTTATTGATTATTTCAGTATAAAACAGTTTTGTTTTCATATAGAAGATGTTATTTTCCTCTCGAAATAAATTGAGTCATTCATTTTTCTAGCGACAGGCACTTACGTTACAAAAAATTGTTTTATCTACAATGTAAAAGGATTTTTAATATCTAATACAAATTTTTGAGGTGGAATTTATCTTTTTGTAAATATCCTTGAGTGTATTTTGATGTTGGTATATATATAACACATACTGTGAAAATTAATTTTCTATTTATTACTTAAAACGTTTAATTATTTTATATGATTTGTTTGAATACTGCAATAAAAATGTTTAATAATGATAAAATTAATGTAATTTATTTAATGTAATTTAATTTAATGTAATATAATTTTCAATTAATGCAATTTAATTTAATGTAATATAATTTTAATTAATGTAATTTAATTTAATGTAATATAATTTTAATTAATGTTATTTTAATTAATGTAATTTATTTACTGTAATATAATTTAATGTAATATAATTTTTAATAATGATAATCAATAATAAGGATAAAATACAAAAGGATAAAGTATCGTACAAAAAGGATAAAGTATCGTACTTTCTATATAAAATAAAAAGGCTTTCATTCGCGCTGCATTTTGAGGAGGTATAATTGGAGCTCGGGAAAATTTTCTAAAAGCATTATATCAAAAATATATTTAAAAACTACTTTCTCTATCACATTTTCAGGAAGCAAGAATCCTGTAATTGAGGCTCGATGAAGGGATAAGGAAATTGAGGAAAAAGAAATCAACTATTTTTCCCCCCATTGCACTACTTTCTTTAGATATGCATCTATATTGTAATTTTTTTTTGTATTTTTTTCTGTATGCTATAACATGCAGAAGTCAACTATCTATAAGCTTTCAAAGTTGCCTGCAGGTGAGACATTCGCAAGGAATGTTTCTGTTTGGTTTTGTCTCCCGGTGTTTAGATTTATAAAGAGTAATCCACTCCTTGATTTTCTGAAATCCATGAAAAAGAAGCAAATACAAAGAAAAAATGGCACTAAAATAAATTCTACAATAGATTTTTTTCTGCAAGTTTTTGGCAGAATAATTTTTTTCACAATACGCAAAAATATACAATGCCTTGATACCAATATGATATTTTAAACAAAAAAACTTCGAAAATTTCATTTCTTTTTTTTTTTTTCTTTTTTCTTAATTTTATAAAAAAAATTTCATTTTACAAGAAAAGTTATCTATTTCTATATTTTATAAATATTTCGATAGATATCAAAATGCTTTTTTTTATCTTCCATAACATTTTGTAATAATATTTGGTAAAAACGAAACAATTAATATCTAAAAAAACAGTAATATGTTAATTTTACCTTGAGTAAAACAATTTACATTATCAACTAAATATAACAATATTATAAATTTAAAAATAAGTATTATAATTTAAATAATCCTTTAAATTAAATTTAACACAAATTTTCCTACAACAAATAAAAAAATGTAACTTTATTCTAAATCATTTCATTATAAATAAAAAAATTTAAGAAAATTGGAATACTCCTATTTTTTCCCTTGAATATATATATATATTCCTCATTTCGAATAATCGAATTTTGCAACTTTCTGGGAATGATAACACAACTTGCTTCCGCCAAGGAAGATTTTTAAATACATGAAAAGGGATTCTGTGCCTCAAGAGGTATTTTCATTGGAACGTACAATACCAGTCGTCCATGAAAAAAAGAGTTGCGCAATAATTGTAGCTAACGGACTCTTTGTTTTTGAGATAAGCTTTCTTGATTTGAACCCTGTATCAGATATTAAATATATTCTTTCCAAACGTAACAAAATAAAAAAAAGCCTTCAGAATAATTTTTTAAAAATTTTTTGCTTCGAAATATACAATCATAAAATAAATTCAATAATCAATAATTCCAACAAGATTTGTGATTAATTTAGATGTTTTTAAAAAAGATATTTTTGGAATTGTACTAACATGTCTGTCTGCGAGCGTGTCTGCAAGATTGATCAAACTCAATTTCCAAATCTATCAGAATTAAGATAAGAAATAAACAATGTCCCAATTATGAAAATGCTGATTTTCGTTTCAAGAATGATCCAAACGTGATGAGCAGGTACAAACACAGAAAAACTAGTGCAATGATCAAATGTACAAACAAAAAGTGAATAAACTATAAAGTTTTCAGAAGAGTGTTTTATTTTACGTCAAAATAGAAAGTTTTGAGCTTACCAGTAAAAATATAAAATATAACAGTGAGAAAAGCCATGTCCTTTGATATCGAATCTCTCAGAATGATTTCGTATCTTGCAAAATAATTGTCCGGCCATTTTGAAATTTTCAGAGAATTCCAAAATAGGTCCACAGATAATTTTAAACACAAAATTCAAAAATCGGAATTTCCATCAATTTTAGAATTAAAGTCTTCCGAAGACACCCAAACGGAAAGCTCCAACACTCTAATCAATCTTGGAGTCTTGAGCTTTCATTTATTTAGAATAGGTGTTTTCCATCTTTGGCAAAAGGAAGCAAAGGATAATTTCTGAATTTGCATATCTATGTGGCTTACAATAATATACGGATATCCAGATAGATGTCTGGAGGTTAATGGCATAATAATAAAATTTTCAAGGGCATGAGAATGGCCGGACGATTCAGAAAGTAGAGATCTTGCTTGAGTAGAGATCTAGAGAAATGCTAATCTCTTTTATTTTAAGTTTAAAAACAGTTCTTTATAAATAACAGAGAATTTATTATATATATTAATAACCAATGTGGGAAATTACATAAAGATTATCCAAAAAAAGGAATATACTTACCCTTATGCATTATTAATTAAAATATCGTTCATCACATTTAAGATTATAAAAAAATATTTTATAGGAGAAATAATTACTTATTTATTACTTTTATGTTGAAATACAGGAAATGTCACCATCTAAATCATTAAAATTTCAAGTGCGTTGTCATTTTGATGCACAATTGTATATAAATTCGTTATCATTTTTTCTTTTTATGTGACTTAAGTGTTTGCTGATTTGGTTAAAATATTAACCAGCATTGAATTTCTTTTTAATTTGTCCTATTTCCTCTGTATATTCATAATTTTATGAAAAAACTTAAATGAAAAAATATATTTATTGAAATATGTGAGATATTAAACTACTGAAATTCACATTATAGAGCTGAAATAAAATGGAACGAAAAATAATAAGACAAGGAATGCCTCATTTTAATTAGAATCAATATTTGGACTTAATTTTAAAATCTTGCTAAATGGATATAAAAAACAAAAATATCGCAAGAGCAGTAATTTCATCAAAGACCAAAAAAATACCAATGCAAAGAACTTAAAGTTATCCAAACAGTTTTTTTAAATGCAGCTTTTTTAAAAAATAATAAATATAAAATTATAATAATATTTTTTTTTTCAAAACAGCTATTTTAAAATACAATGATTAAAAATGATTTGAACGTATTTTTCTATCTTGTTGCTATTTCACATTTATATGAAGAAAAGTGATCTTAATTATTAAACAACGAGAAAATTATCATTTATTTGGAAGCAGTAAATTGTTAAAATATTAATATATTTAAATTTTTAAAAAACTATTGCACATGCAAGTTATTAAATTAGCCATAAATTATACGTGAAGAAAAAAATTATGATAAGTTTTAGCATAGAATACCTGCCCTATGGAATATTCATGTACTGAAATAGGTACAAGATATCAAAACTTTTAGATATAATTTATTTTAGAAATAATCTTTAAATGCATTGGAATTACTTAAGTTTGCTGATTATGCACAGAGATCAAAAAGAGTAAGATTTGACACCTAAAATTATATTCATTATGACGATGATGATTGAAAATTAAATTAATTTTCTTAGCTTAAAATTGTGAATGAAAAATTTTTAAAAATAAAAGTTGCTTTGAGTCGTAAATTAATATTGATTTTAAAAAACTTCTCCATATTCATATTTCATCTTCAAATTGTATATGCACTTAATAAAACTAACTATCATAAAATATCAAATAAGTCTTGATATTATTGGAATAAATACTATAGATGATAATGAATAAATTACTAGCCTGAAGAAACTTTTTACTCTATCATCTTGAAAAGTATTGATTCTTTTTCAAATACTTCTAACTGTTTTAAATGTATATTGGCTTTCTTAAAAGGATATGTTCACTTTTTCATCACTTTAATTTTTGTAATGAAAAGAACTGTAAAAAAAGGGATAATATTCTTTGTCAAATTATGTAGAGAATAATTTAAAAAGTACTTATTCTTTTCTTATTCTTATCCATTGAATAAAAGTAGACCAATTACTATTCCTAAGCATAGAAAAAGCAAAGCAAACTATAATTGTTTCTAAGCACTGATGATAATTATTTTATAAAGTTTAGGAATCGCTTTATAATGAAATAATTTTAAGAATTATCATGCAATATCTCAATAAGGTGTGAAATGGCTCGTCATTTCCACTGTGATTCGTCAAAGCTCAGTGATCATAGAGATGCATGCTTCCTTTATTATATACAGTAAAACATTCATATTAAAATATAATGAATATTTTCCAGTCATTTGAACTCGATTCAGATACCAATGCAATCCAGTAATTCTATAATTAAGGGAACTTGTTCTTAGATAGAAATATTCATTTCAAACCTATTTCAAGAAAAAAAGACGAAATTAAGAACCAAACAATAAAATTAATTCTTGCAATAAAAATATATACAATTAAGAAAAACAGGGAACTGACAGTGTAAAGAAATTCTAAACTGAAGTTCATCAATTTAGGATGAATAATAACAAACGAATGAAAAATATTTAACTGTTTTCTTGACTATTTAGTGATTGCCAAGGTTTGAGTCATTAACTAATAGATTTTTTTGGGATTGTAAAATTATTAATAATATTTTTAAAAATATATAAAAATAATTTTAATTAGTCTTTGCGAGTGACAACTGAAAAAAAAAATTCTTTCAGATACCCATTATATTTTCTATTCCTCAGAAATAGAACACTGGAGATTTCGGAAGAATAAAAAAAAACTTATAAAATTACACCATTAATCATTTGACAAACTTTAAGAAAGTATTCTTTTTAAATTTTAGTATTTTAACCTCTAATTTAATAACCATTACAAAATTCTGAGAGTTAATCATTGAGATATACTTTTATATAAGTGAAAATATTTTCTGTATTTATTGGGCAATAGTCATTTTCAGACTAATCGACATGCAGAAAAAATTCTGACTGATCCAGAATACTAATTTCTAAGATGCCCCATTCGGAGAGATTTCCGTTAATTAATGTTCAGCGTCCGCTCCCTTGTTGTTGGCATTGATCCCACAGCTGCGAAAGACGGTTCCGATCTCTCTGAATACTCTGTTAGACAGCATTATAGAATAAGAAAACATACCCGAAAAAGGCGGGCTCCATACAAATTGCGTTCTACTTCTAGACACAATTCGATTTTCTTGCTTTACAAATATTTTTTATAGTCAGACATGGAAGTTAATGTCCGGTGACTTGAAATGTCTTTATGTCTTTTTCTGGACAAATATCTTCGTAAAAATAGGACGACTAAAAAAGAAAATCTATCCGACAAGGGTTCAATGAAAAAATTGCTCTAACCCTATTTGAAATCTGAGAGTTATCTGCAATCTGTGAACTTATAAATGGGATATTTTACAAGATATAAATGTTGAATAATTGTAAGTTACAATCAAGAAATTGCTTGCTTTTAATTCCTTTAAGGAATCTATCTATTCCATTTTATAAAGTTCGATTACTAGGGTGCAAAATTTTAATTTAGGAATAAAATGTCTTATTTTTATATAGGACCATTTTCAGAACCAGAACAAAAAATAACGTACAGTAATCCACAGCTCCAAATGATAAAATATGCTTTAAAAATTTGCAAACAGATATAAAACATTCAATTCTGTAAAATGATCACTAAAAGATTCGATGGTTTTAAAAAAGTAACACTTTCGTTCTGATTTTAAAGTAAACAATGGGATATTGGGATCTTTGAATTCTTAATATTTAGAGTTTCTAAAAGTTGATAATTTGATAATTTCTACAAAAATAGGATGTAAAGAAAATATTAAGAGACAAACCAACTTATTCGTTAAAACGAATGAAACCCTGAAATATTTTTTAAGAACTTCTGAATAATAAATAGCAGAATATTTGATAAAAACAAATTTTATAATAAAAAATATTATTATTCTATATTCTATACATTTTGCTAGTTAAAAATATCATTGTTCAATTAATTTCACCGGAATGTTATTTGTTATAATTCGTTTATAATCAAAATTATAAATTATTATAAAATTCTTTCTCTTGCATAATTTCAATTTTGCAATTCTTGGAATTTTGTATGCGAGATGATATCTAAAATATTTTATCTCATATTAAGAATGCATTACTTCTATTTAAAAAATAGAAAATAATGAATCATTCTCGATATTAAAAATTACTGAAACTAAAATTATACATTAGAATTCTTTTTTTTTATTATTTATGCATATGCATACGAGATCCCTTAAATAATTACAATGAGCCATCATTGACATCAAGTACTACTGTTTAATAAATATAATCAAAAGATGATGAATTTTTAAGCAGCGCAATTAATTTTCAAATTGTTCTGGGATATTTGTTGTTATTTCAGACTTATTTTGTGTATTTTTTAAAATTTAGTTTATGTGATAGAATACATTTCAATGGATTCACTGATTTAGGCTGATAAGCTGCATAATAATTGAACTTTTCTTTTGGAATTCTATACTTTTGTCTGAAAATGCAAACACTTCAGCATATGACAAATGAGCATTCAATTATTTAAAAATATTTGTAACTAGCCGCCTTTGGCGACCAGCCGGTTCGCCAGTATTACCGCTCGCTACAATTTTCAATTAAATATTTTAAGTAACTGGTATCTTAATAGATTCTCAAACAAAACAATTTTAATCTTCAAATTTTGATAGTCATACCAAACTTATACTTTTGTTTAGATCGTTTCGTTCAATTTACTATATATATTTTGCTAATTTGTTGTCATTTCCGGTAAAACGTCAACTTTAATTTAAAGTGGAAATGATGAAATTGCAATTAATATAAAGATATTTTTTAATAAAACCAAGCGCTTTATTTTATTTATCATCTTTATTGCCATTTATTTATTACTATTATTATTGAATATGAGTATTGCAAACAGAATATCTCGGTATTTAAGTCTTATGTGAACTACAAAATATTTTTGATAATTTATGTAATATCTCAAACAATAATTCAACAGAAATTTCTGATTTAGCATAAAATTCAGTTTTTAGTTTTGCTTTCAAAAGGATTGAAATAAAATGAATAATAATATTTTGTTCCGGCCTATAAATATATTTCAAAAATTATGAAGTCTAAATTTAATGCATTAAGGTATCATATTCTGAGAAATATTCTGGGCACACCAGATTTTAAATAAATGAATGAATATTTCTATTTTCCACGATCAACTAAGACTTATTTATGAAGTTTCGAATGTTAAAAATTTAGAAAAACTCAACATTTTCATAATCTTAGGCCAATTAATCTTGAGAAACCTGCGCGCTGATTGGCGTATTTTCTTTGAAACGATCGATAGAAAATCTAAAATTATCCTTTTTTTATTGAATAGTGATATTCAAATTTTCATAAATCAGTCAGTGTAAGTGATTGATTTAGTTGATTGGAAATTAACTCTTTTTATTTAAAATATTAGTGTTTCAAGAACATTTTGTTATTCGTGATTTCCACAGCAGAAGCTTTATGTAAAATAAAATTTGTTATTTATTAGAGCATTTATTGAATTAAGTTACATAAAATATAATCATTTTCTATTTAAACCCTTTTAGTATATCTGTTGTGTTCGTGCGTCAACAAAAATAGAATGCAGACAAACTTATTATGAAACTAAATCTTATTACATTGTAGATAATATTATCAAATTTACATCAACTTATTTTCATTCAAAATTCTAGCATGGTTTTAAACAACAAATTAAAAGTTCCAAAAATATCACTGTTGCCAATCTGAATTTCACAACTATTTACAAAATAAAATTTATAATTCTTAAAATAATCGTTTGCTACTTTTAAATAAAATATTTACGATTTATGTCGCAACAGATCTGTGTCTTACTAAAGGTTTACAAATTAGCTGTGTGGCCCTGATTTGAATGGATATCCTGTTCATATTAAACAAAACTTGCCTTAAAATAAAACTGATTTATTGGATTAATAATATAGAGAGTGTAAAAGATCATAAAATAATTTTTCTTGAATTTATTTTTTAGAAAAAATAATATTTCATATTTGTTTCATTTCCTACAGACACGTGACGAAAATTATATTTTTGCAAATTTTATTTCCAAAAAGATTTAATTTATTTTTAATTGGTGCTTTAATCAATGTGATGGCAACACTTTGAAAAATGCTATTTTTTCCCAGGAATGCGAAACGTTTATTTTTATTTTGTACGAAAGAAATTGTTGAAAAATAGAGTTAAAATATTTATTTAAAAATTCATTAAAAACAGAAATTTAATTTTAAGGTTAAAACAATGGTAGCATTTAAAAGATAAATTTTTGATCTTTAACTTCATGTAAAAATCTTTTTTGTGCGGTAATATCTTCGGAAGTTATAGCAGAAACACGCCAAAATTTCGCTTACTTTTTAAATAAATAAAATTCTAATTAAAAATTCGAAAAAATAACCCCCAGGTGCACATTCCCGACCTCCAAGGTATACACGTGCCAAATTTGGTAGCTGTACGTTGATTGGTCTGGCCTGTAGAGCGCCAACACACACACACACACATTGAGCTTTATTATAAGTACTAGCCGCCTTTGGCGACCAGCCGGTTCGCCAGTATTACCGCTCGCTACAATTTTCAATTAAATATTTTAAGTAACTGGTCTCTTAAAGGATTCTCAAACAAAACATTTTTAATCTTCAAATTGTGATAGTCATACCAAACTTATATTGTTTAGATCGTTTCGCTCAATTTACTATATATATTTTGCTAATTTGTTGCCATTTCCGGTAAAACTTCAACTTTAATTAAAAATATAAATGACGAAATTGCAATTAATATTAAGATATTTTTAATAAAACCAGGCGCTTTATTTTATTTATCATCTTTATTGTTATTAATTAATTATTATTATTATTGAATATGAGTATTGCAAACAGAATTGCTCGGTATTTAAGTCTTATGTTAACTACAAAATATTTTTCATAGTTTATGTAATATCTCAAACAATAATTCAACAAAAATTTTTGAGATTCAGTATAAAATTAAGTTTTTAGTTTTGCTTTCAAAAGGATTGAAATGAAATCAATAATAATATTTTGTTCCTGTTTATAAATATATTTCAAAAATTATGAAGTCTAAATTTAATGCAGTAAGCTATCATATTCTGATAAATATTCTGGACACACCAAATTTTAAATAAATTTATGAATGTTTCTATTTTCTACGACTTATTCACGACTAAGACTTATTTATGAAGTTTTAAATGTTAAAAATTTAGAAAAACTCACCATTTTCATAATCTTAGGCCAATTAATCTTGAGAAACCTGCGCGCTTATTGGCGTATTTTCTTTGAAACGATCGATGAAAAATCTAAAATTATCCTTTTTTGATTGAATAGTGATATTCAAATCTTCATAAATCAGTCAGTTTAAGTGATTTGAAATTACCTCTTAAAAGTCAGTGATTTAGTTGATTGAAAATTAACTCTATGACCATCATAAAATCTGTGCTTTCTCTTGTGGTGTATGCATTCTCCTTAATATCCGATCGAATAAAACATCACATAAAAAAGTACTACATAGAAAAAACACATCAAAAGTAAACATAACATTTCAATAGTTGCCAAAAACAAAAGAGAGAAAAATGCAATTAATAAGCAGACGATATTTAGAAAAGTACAGATATTTAGACTGGAAAATGAAATTATCTGAAATTAAAAGCACGCGCTGACGATATTTACAAAAGTAAAAATATTCAAACCTGAAAAGGAAAATATATGAGTTATTCCATCAATAAATGCCATAAGTTTGTTTACATCTTCATTATTTTATGTGTCATTAAATATCAAAATGGATCCGGGACTGAATAAACACCCTGTATAGAGAGTGTAAAAGATCATTAAATAATTTTTCTTGAATTTATTTTTCAGAAAAAATAATATTTCATATTTGCTTCATTTCCTACAAACGCGTGCCAAAAATTATATTTTTGCAGATTTCATTTCCAAAAAGATTTAATTTATTTTCAGTTAGAGCTTTAATCAATGTGATGGCAACACTTTGAAAAAAGCTATTTTTTTCTCAGGAATGCGAAACGTGCTTAATCCTCATTTTTATTTTTGACGAAAAAAATTATTGAAAAACATAGTTAAAATATTTATTTAAAAATTCATTAAAAATAGAAATTTAATTTTAAGATTAAAACAGTAGTATCATTTAAAAGATAAATTTTTTATCTTTAACTTCATGTAAAAATCTTTTTTGTGCGGTAATATTTTCGGCAGTTATAGCAGAAACACGTCAAAATTTCGCTTAATTTTTAAATAAATAAAATTCTAGTTAAAAATTCGAAAAAATAACCCCCAGGTGCACATTCCCGGCCTCCAAGGTATACACGTGCCAAATTTGGTAGCTGTAGGTTGAATGGTCTGGTCTGTAGAGCGCCAACACACACACACACACACATTGAGCTTTATTATAAGTATAGATAGATAAATTTACTTTTTCTCTGTAAAATGAAGAGGATATGGGAAGAAATGTATTAATAATTTCATATATTTCATATAATTTCTTTGTATCTGAAAATTAATATAAAATTATTTTTAAATAAATTATTTATAGGAAGCTTCATTTCAATTAAAATGAGATAATAAACAAATATTTTTTTTAATAAAAATTTTATGGCAAGTACGAAATATTTCGCACACACAAAAAATCCTTTATTTCATTTAATTATTATTTATTTATTTTTGATGATATTTTTTTATTAACTGTAAATAAAATAATAAAAATAATAATTTTTTTTATTATAATTTATTATTGATTGTAAATAAAATAATAAAATTATTTTTAATTATAATTTTTTATTAATTGTAAATAAAATAATAAGATATTTTGTATTATTTCTTATTAATTGTAATTAAAATAATAAAATATTTTTTATTATTCTTAATATAATTTTTTATTTAATTGTAATAGGTAATTTTTTTATCAGAATTTATTCCTGAAAAGGTAATTTTTTTAAAAATATATATAATTTTATTTGAACAGAATTCTATTAGTTTAATTCATCAAAGATTATTAACTAGAATTTTGTGAGACTATAGTTAGAACTTCAAAACTTTTGATAGTGGGTTCATATTTTTTAGCAATAATTTTTAAAAGAAATTATTTATTTGTCTGAAACATACCATAGAAATTTTCAAATGTTTCGTTGGCAAGCTCAAGTATATATTTTAATAAATTTTCAACAAGAAGAAGGTACAGGACTAACGATAGACTGAAATAGACTAGTGATTTTCAAAAATTCATAACAGGAAAACAGTTAAGGTTAAAAATACTTGCAGCAAATTCATATGACAGGACATAAATTTAATTTAATGTAATTTAAAGCAATTACACGGCAATAAAAATATTCTTCCAAGAAACAGAAAATGTCAGAATTTAGTGCCTAGTGCCATTTTGCATAAGCCAGAATGTTGTGGATGGTTCGATTTAAATCATTTTCATTTGCCACAAAATCATTCAAAATTTCAATACATCGTTTTGAAGTCATTGTATCGTAAATAAAAAAGGTCTAATTACACCTCTACTGGGAACATATACCCATAAATTCACTTTTTGAAACTAGAGTGATTTTGGAACACACACAATTTTCATCGTCCAACAGTACAGACTTTTTCTTCCGCAATACTACCTGTTGAATTTCTAGTACAATTGCTTTATTGAATTGGCTGTGGAACCTTAGCGACTTGGAAGTTGCACTGAAAGCTTCTTGTTACTGCAGTAACACTCTCCCTGAATAGTTAGAATTCCAATACAAGAAAAATCCTATTCTCCAACGAATACATCATTTTCGAAACTTTTCTACAGAATCTTCTGTTCAGATCTCTACCGATCGTTTAGTCACAGAACACTCATTTTAAAGTCGAAAGAGTTTCCACTTCTGAGGTTACGTGATTTGATGACTTGCATTCGGAAAGAACAATAAAAGGGATTTAGACCGCCATCTATCGACAACTTTTTGAACTAAAATGGAAAACTGAGGGATGAAAAATGTATGCCCTGTCACATAAATTTGCTTCAAGAATTTTTTTTTTTTTACCTTAAACATTTTACTATTACACAATTTTGAAAATAGCTAGTCTATTTTAGGACATACTATATATATAAACTATCGAATTTTGTAACAATTACAAGTTGCTACAAGTTTTCGATTTTCAGAAAAATATAACAATTTATTTAATTTTTATACTTATTTATTTTTGCACAGGAATGAATTACATGGCATAAATCATTATATTTATTATAATGTGCAAGTAATTATAAAATACAAGTTAAACTACTATTATAGGCCTCCTATAAAAAATATACTTTCTTTAAAAATGTATATTCCTACAATATATGAATTTAATGTCTAAGATTTCTGAAAATGAAACATTTATTTGTACACTTATTGAAAGAATTCTTCTAAAACGAGGAACCGTCAGTATGTGAAATTATGTATACACTCTTTAATAGCCAAATCTTAAATTTTTTTAAATTAATTATTTTATTAATTTTTAAATGAATTATTTCTTAAAGTATATAATTAAATAACAGAAATAAACTTCATTTTAATTTATTTTCGTGTCTTTTGAATAAATTCTGAAATATATATCTCACTAAAATTATTTATTGCTCAATTAAAAACAAACAATGGTAATTTTACTAATATCATTTTAATTGTCTTATATATTGTTTTCGTTATATTTCAATAAATTTTAAGTACAATTTATGTAATAATGACGTACAGAACTGTCATTAAATTCCCTATATTTTTATAGTCTTATTAAATATTTCAAACACATGCTTTATCTGATGCTAAATCTATATAAATGTATATAAAAGACAATGTCCGTTTATGAGTATCTTCCATAGGCAAAAAAAATACAGAACACATTTTATCAAATTGTGCATAAAAATATATTTAGGTATACAGATGTATCCTAGAAAGATTAGTGATAATTAATCGATTGATTATATTTTTATTAATTAAAAAACTGTTTTCGAATCTTTACAATTCGTGTCCCTGCTTTGAATCTTTCTACTACTTTTCCTACGCCAATGGAGCAAGGTTTCTGATTCTTTTCCCACACTAATGAGGCAAGAATTCTGCTGGGGAAATTATTAATTTAATAATTTTTCCCGCCTTTAAAAAATTAGAAATCGCATTTTTTTTTAGTTTCTACAACAATGATACAGGACCTAAAAGCCTGGGGGGAAGCGCCTCTTGTTTCTATAGGGCCAAGAGAACGACTTAGCTACACACATATCACAGCCCTTCTTACGGGGCGGACTTCATTCATGCATTTTATTCACTCAACCACAGATCATAATTTAGACCTGAATCAGAGAACGATCACCTCTGAACCTTTACCCCCAGTGGTATTACTCTCGACATGAAGGACTTTTTGACCACGACAGATTTAACGCGCGTTAGCCACCAAGCACGCGGGGAATCTTCGGCCGGCGGGGTTCGAACTCGCAACCTAAGACGACGCTCTACCAACCAGGCTATCCCGACCGTGAAAGACAGATTTTTTAAAACCAATTAATGGACCTCAATTATATGCCTGCCAGTGATTGGTGGCTGTTTCTAAAGAGAGAATGAAATGATCTCAAAACTATTAAAAACGCGATATTCTAATGTTATAGCGCCCTGAGTTTTCATCTGAAAATGTGAATTTTATTTCCTTAAAACGTTATTTTCAATGTTATTTTGTTACATATGAATAACAAGATTGGAAAGGTATACAATGTGGGCACGAAATTCTTATTTATTTATTGACCTGGACCACACAATATATAATTCATTACATAATTTAAAGCATTTCTCTAACTGTAGCATCCTATCTAGGTATGGTGGTTTATAAATTAGTTTTTGTTTTACCATTTATTCTTATTAATTAAATCATAAGATAAGCATATTCAAGACATAAATATCAGAAAAAATTTTCGATGTTTTAATGATTTCTCCAATTGTGTTTCTTTTTATGCTATCATGAGATGAAAACCAATTTATATTTATATCATCTTCAATTTATTCACTTAAAATTTAATCATCCTTTAAAACATTTTTTTAGCAGTTATGTAACAAATATCAGTCTCAAGACTAAATAATGAAAGGTTTCATATATACCGATTAAAAATACCGTTCTGAAGTATTTGGAGGCAATTAAGGCAATTACAAACATGAGATTACTGAAAGAGAAAAGTATGAGGATCAGGAAGCATCGTTTCGAAATAAACATTATAGCGTCTACTGATTAATTAATTATTTTTAAAGAATAGAAACTGTAATTATTAAGAATTCATCTTATACAAAGAAGATGAAAGAGAAGAAACATCTTAATACACTTAAATATACTATTTTTTATCACATACTTGTCTGGAGTTTCAAATGGAAATATATTTTTTTCAGAATTTTAATTAAGGTCCTGTAACTAAAAGTATAAATTGAAACGTTTTAGAAAAATTGAATTTAATATTGCATTTAGTAATATCTTAATGGTAAATAATTATGTTCATTAACTTATCTATAAATACTACCTCGTTTAAAATAAAGTTCTTTTCATGTCTTAAATGAATAAATTCATTTGTATTTTAGAACCAGAACATCACAGAATTCTTCGTTTTTCTTTCGTGCCCATTTGTAATTTAATAATATACATTTCCTTATAATTCGCTTTTTAAATATGAGTAATTGTTTTTTCTTTTAGAATAGAAATGATGCTTTTTATAAAGTTCATTTACAGTCATTGGAAATATCATTTAAATGAGCACATAATGTTTAAAATAAATGTTATTAATCATTATGACAGCTTTTAATTACATCATTAAGAAAATATGGACTGCATTAAAAATTCTTTACTACTTCCATTTCCGTAATTTATTGTTAATCCTATTTGTAAGAATTAATAACTTGATTATAATAATTATTTATTCATGTAAATCATGTTTAAGGAATCTCTCAAACTGGTGAGTCTTATAATCATAGTTTATAATTTGAGCCTTAAAATTATATTACATAACATGCGTCCTAAAATTATATTATATTATTATATAATTATGAATAAAAGAGATTTGTAGGTTTAAGGCATCTTTATATATTTATAGTGATAAAATGAGGCGTTACTAAGACTCAATTATTAGAAACAGAATTTTAAAAAGAAGATACGTCTCAAATGAGAATGTCGACAAAAAACAGGCAATTATTTTTTTTTTTTGTTTTGAATAATTCAGAAATTATTGGCAAAATTATTATCATTCTATAAGACACATATTGGTTCAAAACGCCATATATCATGAGAAATTGAAACCAAAAATAAGTTATATGTATATCAAATCTACATTTGAAATGTACATTACTGTTTTTCAGTAAATAGCGCTTCACTCATCGCTTCTTACATGTCTTCTTACATCTATTACAAAACACATCAAATATAAGAATCCAAGTGAAAAATATTCAGTAATCACATCTTTTCATGATATAAAAATATTAATATAAACGAATATAAAATATGAATAAATGGACAGTTATTGTAACCTGCTGATTTCCTAAAACATAACATCAGCATCAACACACTCTTTTCTATCTTTTAACATCAGGTAACATTGTTTTTACTACTACCACCTTGCCGAGGCAATTCGGGTAAACAGAATAACTTAGACACGCAATTACGAATGCGAGATATGGTGTTGATTCATGTCACGGAACAATTCTATCCCTACGATGTATCTTTTATAATGGATATGAAGGAAATACATTTAAGCATCCATAACGTATTCACTTGTAAAGAAAGAACTTTCTATCACGATACTGAAAACTTCTAATTTTTATACCTGATCTTCGTCAAGTAGACACAAAAATACACATAAAATGTACATACATTTTTATGGGATACACATGAAATGAGTCTCGTAATTATGAGTCCCATAATTAAGAAAATTTGTGAAAGTTAAAAATAGTAAACTTGGTACGTTAAATAATAAATATATATATATAGAAATCGTTGTTTCATTCATAATTTGAATGATTTAAAACTTGAGTCTGCAATTCCGACAAATTAATCTCCATAACTTAAGAATTTAAATTCATAGTTTTATCTTTTGACAAAATTCCAACATCTGGCAGATATCCTACCTTTTTAATGGAATTTCCTTTCCTGAAACTCAAAACGATGGAAACATCGAAAATCGGTTCCTCGGTGAATACCTGATATCTATTTTATCGTTTATCATTTTTCTCTTTTTCAATGAGACACACCCTAATGATAAGAGCTTTACTTTTCTCCTTGACAACGTCATTTTAGTTTCGCAACAAAACTTTGCAGTTTTAGCCTTGAATGTTATTTCACCTCATTGAGATAATCAAGCATTTAATTTAGGCCTTAGCTTTAGGCATTATTAATTAAAAAGACATCCTACTTACTTGACAGAAATGATGGTTCATTTCGTATGCGACCTTGTATTTGGTATATTTTATACATTTACAAAAATCTCGGGTCACTTTTTTATTCTGTAAATGCTTGAATTTATATATGAGAAATTGTATATTCATAAAAATTATAGCAAGATTTTAGCATATGTAAGTAGGAGCAATTGTTCTGCTAATAATCAGAAATATAATGAATTTTAATATATATGTGTGTGTGTGTGTGTGTGTGTGTGTGTGTGTGTGTGTGTGTGT
>JAPMOR010071729.1:342357-356478 GCA_026543865.1 Argiope aurantia
ACACACACACACACACACACACACACACACACACACACACACACACACATTGAGCTTTATTGTAAGTATAGATAAGCATTATATTTTCTTTTTGTATTGCAAAATACTTAAAAACGAATTAGAGATATCAGTTTACACCATCTTTAAATAAAATGTTTGGTTAGTGAAATTTTATTTTCAGAAGCAACTGTATTTCAAATACTTAATTCTTTAGTATAAAAATTTATCTAAATACAAATCTTCTCTTATGTCTTTAAGTCTAATGGCATAGTTAATTGAAGCAGTTCGCACACTGTTAATTGACACCTACAAACACATGTGAAGAAAAGGAACTGGCCTTACTCCAGAAACAAGGACTTAATTCTACCGACTGACTGCTTTCCAAGATTCTACATTTTAAGAACGACTTTTGTTCCGAAGTCTTGATCTCACAGGAATGATTAAAGTGAATGGTATGAGGATAGGTGGAATGATCTCGGTGAGCTCTGGCTTCCATGAAAATCTGGCACCATCTAAACACATGTTGTTTAATTCGTCTGCGGAATGGGATTAGGTTGTTTCAGCAGTGATAACGGAGTTTTGTGTATTTAATTCGAGAGTGGAACTGTCTCTCACGAAAATCATTAACCTGCTGAAAAGTAAAACAGGTTTGGATTTAATGAAAAATTAAGAAGCAAATTATTCAACCATTATAACTCCCCCCCCTCCCCCACCCGTATTATTCGATATTTAATAAATTAACTAGAGTACTAAAAATACTTTTCTCTGCAACTACTGTGTTTTATTTTGAAAATGTGAGAAAGCACCATTTGAATTACATATATTACAAGAAGCTATGTTGCCAAATACTGATTGTGTAAAATAATTCTCATGTCAATTATTGTATCAGAAATATACATTAATGAAAATGAATGCATTGATTTTTAAATAAATATTTCATAAGAATATTGGCAATATATATATATGCTTCTAAATAGAATATTTCAAATAAATTTTGCATTAATTCAATAGTTTAAATTGAATTTCAATAGAATATTTATAAGGCTTTATCATTCATTTCCATTTTGATTTTTAATAAAGAATCAATTAGATTTGATATGTTAAGTATAATTAAAAAGCAATTTTATATATTTATGAAAGATATTATCAAAATTTAATGAATATTTAACAGCAGGAATTATTTTTATATGCATATTTCCATTTTTTTAAACTGTTTCACTTCAATAATGATGGTGTCTGAATCTCGATTGTATGGCCGTTTCTAATAAATCAAATCAAGTTTATAACAAACGCTAGTTATGTTGGCTTCATATGCAAAATTCTAGCCATTAGTCAAATGATTTATGCATTTTGGTTTATATAAAATTGAAGTTAAAGAATGAAGCGGAATTCAGAAATATGCAAAAGTGATCTTACAAGTTATTAATAAATTAGAGGAGGATAATCTCTTAAACGTCTCAAGTATATTTTGTATTTCTCTTTGAAATAAGAGTGCAACATTTTCTTTCTCTTTTAAATAACTTTTAAGAACTTCGAACCGGGGATTAATGAAGTGTTCCCTTTAATTATGCATCGAAAAAAAAATCCAGACACCAAAATTGTTATTCCCAAACTGTAGAATTTTTAAGTTGCAAGTAATTTACTATATTTTTTTACATATTTATGCACATGCTTTAAGTATGTGTGATTATAATCTTTCAGTGTCAAATGGTTTTAGTTTATAGACTAAATTTTTTCAAAAATAGTTATTTCTTGTCTAAAACAAGAATAGTTAATGCAATTATTTTATACCAATTTTTGCGGTAATCTGCAAATGTGTTGATCCTGCAGCGAGAACGATTTGCAAGACACCTGGTGACCTGGTTTCCAAGTTGATTTTGGAACATTGTAAGAAACAAGTAATATGCATGAATAAGAAATAGAGTATTAAGTATTACAAATCGTCGAAATTAATTATAGACTGGATTTTTAAAAGTGTTATCATTCTTAATATGTTGTTGTGACTTATGGCAATTTATAAGCCCGCTGACAGTTATCTGCCAGCGATTTAAGCCGAGTGAGCGTCTCTTGTTTTTTCAGTAGCACCAACTAGAGCCAAGAGTACGACTTAGCTATTCCATGCGTCACATTCGCTTCCAAAACCCCTTTTTACAGGGGACAGACACATTTACACACGTCACACATAAAACACAGACGAAGAACAACCATGTCCGAACCAGGACTCGAGCCCGTGATGCCCAGATCACAGGGGAGACGCTCTAGCTCTATGCCAGGACTACGGCATCCCTCTTAATATAAAGTACACAAATAAAATTACTCTGACTCTGCATATTATAGTATTTTTAGAAAGGATCTGGTCAAATTATCGAAATAAAAAACTTCTATAATGATATAATAAATACTATAATGTGCGTTGATTTTAAGTTATTTCAGTATTATTTTAATTTTAAAATAATTATATAGAAATTCAGAGTATAGATTAGATTAAAATATATAGAATTCAATATATAGAATAGATATAAAATAGAAATTCTGAACCAAAAATACTTGATAATTTTGTTTAGTTCTTGCGAAATGAAAGCTAAAAAAAGTCGTTTTAATTAATGGAAAGGAAATAGAGGCGGTGAAGGTAATTGTGCACAAAAAGTAATTGGAAGCAGAGATTACTTTACACGTTGGGGAAAATTAGCGAACTGGGGAGTATGTGCCTTCTTTAAAGGCAATCAAAAGGAAATTAAAAAACACTTCCGAATGTTTTAGTATTATTTTCTCACAATTCATGAGATCGAACAAGTTATTTAAAAAAAAGAAAAAGGCAACAATCCAGGACGTTGAGATCCAGTTAGGAACCATACAAACATAGAATTTTCGGTAGAGATCAGATATGACAAAATCCATCTCTTTCATTTTCCCGACAGCATAGAAATAGTAAAGCTCTTAAAATTCTAGAGCTTTCAATAAAGCCGCGGTGCCTTCAATGACAGAGGCAGGTACTGATAAATAAGGCCGAGCGAAGGTTCTGTCTTTTCGTTATTGTTTAAGGATTTCGTGTATCTCACCAGGTAGCGGAACTTTAGAGGCAATTTCTCAAAATTGTTTGCTTTAAAGTTGAGTATGATGGATTTTAAAGAAATAATGCTAAAATATCCATTATAAGGAAAAGGTGGGTGAGAAAATGGATGATGTATCGGAGGAATATGGCGTTATAAATATTCAAAGTTTTATTTTATAAAATTTTCTGTTAGAAATTTCATTTTTACTTCCAGACTGAATGCTAAAGTAATCGAAATAAATTTTTCTCCAGTTTTTTTGCCGTCTATGCATATATAGTAGGTGAATTTTCATATGTATATAAGTATCAAAATAAGACCGTGCATATTTCCATTCGTCCTATTGGAACTCTCTGTCGTTATTGCCTGCACCTTAAATATCACAGAATAAGCAGTCCGAATTCCTAAATTTCCCAAAATATTTAATTTACAATCTCATTTCAAGAATTTATAAAATTATTTATTGCGTGCGTTGCATTAATTTAACTAATGTATACAACAAATTATAAAGTGGAAATAATTTCTACGGAATTCTGTTTTTTTTTCTTTTTTTTAGCATATTTATAATAATTTACAAACATCGCATTTGAATTAAGTATTAAAATAAAGAGTAGATAAATTCTTCCAAAATATAAGATTTAATCATGCATTATTTGGTACCCGAAATTCTTTTGGTTCATTAAATAACCCGGATTTTTTTTTCATATCATAAATTATTTCCTAACTTATACTTCGGCGAATTAGAACGTACATTGTTATTAAGAGTCTAGAAAAGGAAATCAGATTGATGCTTGATTTTACTACAATCTGCATCTTTCATACCACTTAACAAAATATTTAATTTTGAATGTATATCTTCCTCATATACGCATAACGAAAAACTCATTTGGGTAAAATAATGTAAATTCAGAAATCCACCACTTTTGATTAGAAAATCTGATCCAAGATTTGTGAGGTAACGAATCAAAATAGAAGATGATAAAAATTCTTTCATTATTTTTAATACATTTAGTATATTCTCAAAGTGCAGGCAACCTAATTAATAAACTAACTGTGATTCCTAAAGATTCACAGTGAGTGTTATCTATACTTATAAATAAAGCTCAATGTGTGTGTGTTTCTGTGTGTGTGTGTGTGTGTGTGTGTGTGAGTGTGTGTGTGTGTGTGTGTGTGTGTGTGTGTGTGTGTGTGCGCGCGCGTGTGTGTGTGTGTGTGTGTGCGCGCGCGTGTGTGTGTATATGTGTGTGTGCGTGTGTTGGCTCTCTACAGGCCATATCATTTGACCTACAGCTACCAAATTTGGTACATGCATACCTTAGAGGTCGGGAATGTGCACCTGGGGTCCCTTTTTTTGAATTTTGAATTAGAATTTTAATTATTAATTGAAAACTAACTCAGTTTTTTTCCCCACAGCAATGAGGCTAGGGTTAATATTTTTCGGCAGATTATTTCAAACGATTCTGTTTATTTCTTAATGTTTCATGTATTTAAAATTAAACATTGTTAATTAATCGATCTTTCAAATTCATTCTGAAGTACTTTTGAATTAAAATAACACAGAATAAAGGAAACTAAAAATGTCTAATCTGCATAGCGTTACCCCAACTGGCGTAGAAAAATTCACGCATTTGCTTTACCGTAACTGGAGTTGAAAATTCACGCATGCGCATCGTGTTCTGATTGTTGACAATATTATCAACGGATGATTCTTGATTTAAATTATTTTTAGGTTAGTTGCATGCATTTATAATTAAATTGTATTTATGTTAGTTATATATTTTTTGTATATGCTTATAGTTTTAAGTACATGGTTTTTTAAGTATTTTTTTTAAACCTGTTTTCGACCGATTATTTTAAACGATTCATTTTATTTTCTTGGTGTTTGATGCATTTAAAATTAACATTGTTAATTAATCGATCTTTTCATGATGAATCTGAGAAAATTTTGTTGAGAAATTCTTGAGATATTACATAAAGAAAGATATTCTTTAGTACCCATAAAGTTTAAACGCTCAGTGACTCTGTTATCAGTAATCATATTATAAAAAAATGCTTTGTTTCAGTAAAAAATATTATTATATTAATTTCACTTTAAAGCATAAATTCTACGGGAGCTAACAGAAAATTTGAGAGATGCATATTACGTTATGACTGAAGGCTTTTATAATATTATGAGTGAATTATATGACTATCAAAATTTGAAGTTTTAAAATATTTTGATGAAGAATCTATTAAAGTAGCAATTGTGTAAAATATTTAATTATTAAAATTTAAACGAACATTAAGATTGGTGAACCAGCTGGTCGCCAAATGTGGCTAGTTTACTAATAAAATTATTTTCATGAACTGCAGCATGAAAGTTAGGTTCTCTTCCTCTCAAGTAAAGTGTGTAAATTAAACCATTTTTTTAAGTTAAATCCTTTCCAAAAATATCCCTAATATGTAAAAAATAAACTGTTATCGGCTCTATGTAATGATTTATTTCATAGTTTTATTTGAAGTGTAATCAACTTCAAATAATTATATCGTTGACTGTATTCATTTAGATGATATTTTTTCTTGAATATACAAGTTATAGAGTAAAGAAAATAGACAGAAAATGAGTCAATGGATAGAGTTGACAAGGATATCAAATCTGTCAACATTTCAACTCTTAAGTTATTAAAATTATTGACATTAAAAGTTTTGGACAAAAAAATATTAGCTTTCTGATTATTAGTTTGCACATTTAAGGTAAAAGTTAAATGCTTCTTTAAATTTATATGCATCAACAATGCATATTATCATATCTTTTTTATCAATAATTTTTTATCAAAATTAAGATCAATTTGCATAAATATAATGAATTGTTTTCAAAAATTAGTTTTAGAAGCCCCATCAGTTTTAAATAAAGCATAAAATTTGTATCTTAAAATATACTAAGATTTTCAAGAAATGTTTCCGAAAATGTATGATAAATTAATCCATTTAGCAACTTACAATGTTTCAGAAATTGTTTATCATTTAAATATTTATTCAAAGTATCTTCCTTTCTGAAAGAAATGTTAATCCTTTTTCCATAAATAACTTTCATTTGTAATTTTTGCCTATAAATTCATTTTATTACTAGATTTTCTCCCCTAGATTAGCTGGAAGAAATCAAAATTGAAACTTAATCAAATCTCATCATTAAAACCTATCTTCTTCATTAAATTTGAAAAATCACATACTTTATATATCTTTTGTAAAATTTTCTTTTTAAATGAAAATTTAATTCTTTTGATTTTATTAAATAAATTATTGAAGTAGGTTCTTTTGTAAACTTTTCTCCAAAAAAGTATATATATTCTTCAAAGCACGGATAGATAGAAAGAAAATTTTGGTTTTAATATTGAGATTTATTTAACTTTTTTACTGAAAAGTGAGAAGGAGAATAAGCTAGCTTTTATCTCTATCGATTTTTTTTACAGAAACATGAAAAAATTCTGAATGGAACTCACATTTTCTTTTCGTTTCTCTTTTTTTTTTTTTTTAATTTTTTCTACTTTTTTCATTGAAATTGTATCATTTTCTTTTCAAAGAAGGAGAAGAATTTGATAAACAGCGTCGAGTCAAAATCATGCAGATATTTCTAAAGAAGGTTATCAAGTTTTTCTTTAGAAGATAAGAGAAAAAAAAGAGATCAACATCTAGTCGAAGTCTAAATCTCAACAAATATCAGTCACGATTTCAATGAATTTCTATTTCAGACCACTTCAAGGTGAAATAATAATTTTATACTTCGATGAAATCATATGAGAAATTATCATAATAGTTTTTGCAGCTATGCATTCGTTCAAATCTCTAATCCAATTTCTTGGTGAAAGTTCGATATTTTTACTCGAATCGGAATTTCTTGTAAAATAATTTAATTTCTGGAGTAGATTTAACGAATTTTAATTTGGTGGGAGTTTTTATAGGTATAAAAAATAGATGTGCAGATACATTTTCAAATTCTATTTTCTCTTTACGAATTAAATGAAACTCCTCAGTGATTTCTTTTTGTTACAAATAATAATATTATTTAATTATCCACCAAAAATACGAATTAATACAAAAATTGTAAATCCAAGATTTTTCCACAGAAATACTTTTCTCTAAAATCCTATTAATTACTCAATAATAATATTTCACTCTTTAATTTATGCTTTCAAGAATTTTTAAATAATTTTATTTAATGCAACTAAGATCTCAATGAAGAAACTTATATTTATGTTCATTACTGTAATCATTTTAAAAAGTTTTCATTAAATTTTATAGAGAGAGAGATGGATATTGATAAAATTATATATATATATATTATATATAATTTTTATCAATATATATATATATATATATATGTAGGGTGTTTATTTAGTCCCGAACCCATTTTGATGTTTAATAACTCATAAAATAATAAAGATAGATTAAAATTAATAACATAAATGGTTAAATAGACTCAAAAAGTTTCATGATCCTTGTCAATGAACTTCCACATGTGCCCCCTTCGTCGCAGGGAGAATATCAATTCGATAGTCAATTTCACGCCAGGTAGCGGCAAGCATGTCGGCATCCACAGAGCCTATTGCGGTTGTAATTCTGGCTTTTAGGTCATCAATGTTCGACACTCTCCTCCTGAAAACGTTCGTTTTTACAAACGCCCAAAGGAAAAAGTCCAGCGGCGTTATGTCAGGTGATCTGGGTGGCCAAGGAATTGGATCTCCTCGTCCAATCTATCTTCCTGGAAAATGGTCATTCAAAGAAGTACGAACAATGGTACCCCAATGAGGTGGCGCACCATCTTGTTGCAAAAAGACATGTGGCTGAAGCTCTTCTAGTTGTGGAAATATGAAGTTTTCCAATATGTCTAAGTATACGACTGATGAGACCATCTTTTCTGTAAAAAAGAAAGGCCCAATGACTTGGTCGTGCATTAGTCCGCACCACACATTTACCTTTGGGGAATCCCTTTGTGCCTCACTGTATTCATGGGGGTTTTCAGATCCCCATATGCGCACATTATGGCGATTAACAATGCCAGAAACATGAAAGGATGCTTCATCGGAGAACATTATGCGCTTCAGAAAATCAGCATCATCTTCTATCCTCTTTAGCATATCTAAAGGCCATCCTCCTAGGCCTATCGTTCGGTTCCAAAACTTGAACAATTTGAACTTTGTATGCATGCAGTCTTAATTTTTTCTTAATAAACTTGTACACCGTCGAAATTGGCATATCCAATTCTGTTGCCGCTGATCTCACAGATATTCTAGGGTTGTGCAAAAATGTCTCTCTGACAAGCTCAACATCAAAATCACTTGTGCAAGTACGTCCGGAACGTTTCTTATCTGCGATACGTCCAATTTTTAGAAAATTCTTTTTCCACCGCAAGATGCTGTTTTTGAATGGAGGATCTTTTTGGTAAATTCTTCTGAAATTTCTCTGTGCTTGCACTATCGATTTCGTTTCTATGAAACACCATAAAATCTGTGCTTTCTCTTGTTGTGTATGCATTCTCCTTAATATTCGCTCGAATAAAACATCGCATACAAAAATACTACATAGAACAAACACATCAAAAGTAAACATAACATTTCAATAGTTGCCAAAAACAAAATAGAGAAAAATGCAATTAATAAGCAGACGATATTTAGAAAACTACAGATATTTAGACTGGAAAATGAAATTATCTGAAATTAACCACACGCGCAGACGATATTTACAAAAATAAAAATATTCAAACCTGAAAAGGAAAATATATGAGTTATTCCATCAATAATATCCATAAGTTTGTTTATATCTTCATTATTTTATGAGTCATTGAACATCAAAATGGGTCCGGGACTAAATAAACACCCTGTATATATATATATATATATATATATATATATATATATATATATATACTTACAATTTTTAATTTCGTTTTCCATTACGGGAGGCATTATTTATATTCAAGAATAAGCGACGAGCTTATACTTGAATACACTGAAGTACACAAGAGGGAAAAGAGAAAAAGCTAAAAGAGACTTATCCCTGTGATTATATACTGTAAGATTTTGATAGGGATTTCTTTACACGTGTCGATTTTGGTAAGGGAATTATAGGGATCTTTTGTTAAAAGTGTTAGCTGGACAATTTTTTCATCCCTTTACGATCCCTTGTCCTCCCCCTTGTCAATCTCAGCAATTTTACAGAGCTTCTGTTGCATTAATTAAATAAAAAAAAGTGGAATTGGATCAGGAAGTAAGAGAACATTCTAGAATGAAGTTAATATAGGTTAAATTAAAGATAAAAATCAGGAAATTAATTTGGAATTAAATTAGAATTAAAAATATCATTACATATATATTAAATTTTAGATTCTATAATATACCTGCATACTCTTTACACAAAAGTCATCTAAGCAAGATACAACTAAAAATATTTTTATTATTAAAAATTAAATTTTAGGAAACATACAAATTTTGTTAAATATTTCCAGAAAAAAATATTATTGTTTTAGTATTATTGCATTATTTTTGCTCTAATTTCATACCATCTTTATTTCGAGTATAAAATGCAGAGCTTCAATTACGGTTTAGAAAGGCAAATGTTCAGATACCTATTGGCAACGAAAAAGAATCATTATTTTTGTTAATAATTTGAGAGAATTAAATTGGTAAGGAAGAAATAGCCTTCTGTGTTATAACAAATTAATACGTTGGGCTTCCCCAGCAGGTGCCATCTATTTCACCCCTAAATATCAATCCATAAATAATGGCAGTTTTCCTGGCTATAAATAAATAACTTATTCTTACTTCATCTTGTTTCAATTCAATCAGTATTACTTACAAAACATGATTTTTTTTGGAATGAAAAAGTAAGCATTCACTTTAGTCCATATTTAAAAATTTAATTTTTGTAAAAATTAACTTTAGAAAATATAATCCTTTTCATCCTGATAAAAAAAATATGGCAAAAACATCTATTTCACTGTTTAGGGAATCAGTGCATGTTTCCAGTCTAATTTATACCGTTGTGAAAATAGTGAAAATTAATTCTTAATGATTTTCCAAAACAAAGCCCTTTTGAACTATCAGCGAAACGTTTCCAATATTTGCGTAAAGTCACGATTTTTGAAACTTGAAATGATTCTTGGAAAATGTTGTATAAAATATCCACAACACTTACCACATTTATTTATTACCAAAGAACGCTTGTCAGACAAATTCTTGCCACAGAAGAGAATAAAAATTTAAACTTAGTTGAATGTTTTTAAAGATTTAAACTCATTGGTCGGGGTGAAGTCAAGTAATTTTAAAGTTCATTTATATAATAAGGCAAAGGAATTCATTTGAAACTTTCATATTGAAAAACTGCAAATAATTTATTAATTATTCAAGACACTGGGTCACATTTTAAAATATTAAACCCAGTTTCTAACTCGGAAACTTCATAACTAATTAAAGGGCCGAAAAAAATTTCTAGAATTTTTAAAAAATAACATGCTTAATTAGATTTTTTTTGCAATAACTACGCTTAGCTATTTCTTTATGTAAAACAATCTGTGGTTATTTTTTTCAATAACTGAGTCAATTTTGGAAGTGCTAGTCCTTTTTTTGCATAATTCAATAATTAAATATTTACAGAAGTTATTTAGGTGATTTGAAAGTAAATTCAAACCCAAACAGAAGAAATTTCGTCAAGACATCAAGAGAAAGAAATTCATCATAGGTAACCTTTAGGTTACGGCATAGATATAGCATTTATACAAATTTGTTACATACTAAATTTTATACATTTATACATACTAAATTTTTTGGAGTGAATTCCTCTTTTGATTATCTATTTTAAGAACGACTTCTGTTCCATTAACTTTATGTTTCAGAAATGATTTAAGCAAGTGAACTTGAGAAAATGGAATAAACTAGGGATCTCTGACTTCGCTGAAAATCTGGAAGATCCGGAACAAATTGTTTTATTTCGCAGTCGAATTATGTTGCTTCATAAGTGGCTATGCCTTTATATTTCGAAAGTTAAATCTCCAAAACAAAACAAAAATCAGTATTTAATTCATTGCAGTTTAATTGAAGGTTAAAAAATTAAATTTTGCTTGTTTAAATGATTTGTCAATTCAGAAGCAGAGTATAAAAGAAACAAAAAAATATCATTTTAGGGACTACCTTTTCTGTATTATTGTATGCATATATCAAAATTATAATAAGAATGCATTTATTTTATTAAGAATATACTTCCATTTTATAAATTACTATATGGAAATTGGTCGTAATTTATTGCTTTTGCTGAGGATAATTTTAAATAAAATATCATTAGTTAATATATTTTTTATTAACTTATATTTTTTATTAACCCCATTTCTAAATGTCGGTTAATATTTTCCCGTATTAAAAAAGTGATTTATTCCATCTTGTAATCTGAATCTGTGAATAGTAAATCCTAGTTTCCTCAAACTCCGATAAGAAGTGCTAAAACTTCAATTTATGCATTTAACAAACTCATAAATCTTTTATTATTACTATAGTTGACTCCTTTGACTTATTTTTAAACCTCATCTTAAGTGACATAAAGATAATTTTGCTTTCAAAATAGGTAGTAAAATACCTTGATAAGTAAGAAGCATTTATCTTAAACTGAGTTTTTAAATTTAAACTGATTTAAATGGTCTGATTTCAAAAGTAATTTCAAACAATTTACTAGTTCACACTAGTTTATAATATTATTAAATTGCATTAATGTTTTTAATATCCTCTTACTTGACTATGCATTCTTTTTAAAAAATGTGCTCCACATTTCCTTCCCTTTATCCTTGTTACAGAATAAATCAGAGTATCCTTGTTACAAATAAATCAATCAGAATAAACTAACTTTTAACTCCACCAACTTTCTCGAACATACTGAAAGAACAGACAGGCTTCTTTTTCTATAATATGAGCTAAAGGAATTCCTAAAAAGGTTCCTTTTAATGATTTCTACTGTTCTAGAATCCTTACCTAACTTGATCGATTAAGCGATGCATCATGGAAAAGGCAGCCTAAGAAAATGAATTTTTAGATTCGACGAAATTCTAACTACTGAAAAGCTGTTGTGTTTTTAATTTCTTAATAGAATAAATTAAGTTACAGAGATGGCAATAAGAGATTTTTTGGAATATAATATGATGAAAGAATTTGACTCCAGGCAAAAAGCATGCATTTAACTGTAAAAAAATCAAGAATAATTAGACTGAATTAAAGAGCAGGCAAGGAAGAGTTTAAATACTCTAATCGTTATTATAAGATTAAAAGTGGAAAAAATAAAAACAACTGATTATTTCTAAGAAAATTATTAGAAAAAGATATATATAGCTCGAATTAAAAAAAACGCTTCGCTTTTTCTTTCTATCTACAAATTAGTTGTTACCTACTTAACATTAATTAATTTCTAATTATAAATTACCTACTAATAAAAATAATGAATTCTATAAAAAATTTCTTTAACGATTAAATTACAAATCATTAAAAGAAGGGGGGGATGTTCTTCTAGAAAACAATTTTAATATTTTGAAGGGTTTTGCAATAGAGAAATATTAAAACGCATCACCCGCAAAGCAGACAAGTTACTATCAAGTTTTTCTCTTTCTACAGCACTTTTACCATTTTTACAGCAGTTTCCGCAACATTGACAGTTTGTATTAATATTTAAAAAATGGCTGAGTTACTTGAATAAATTATAAACCATTTCACTTTTTAGATCATGAATATTCTACAAGACTTGGTTTGAGTCATTTGAATTCGACCAGAGGGTTTAAATTTTTAAAGACGTTCAGTGTGGTTGACTTTTCTCTCCCTTTTGTAAATAGAACAAATTTGACAAATTTGCCCTCTGTGATGTTTAAAGAAAGTGCAAATGCGGTGAATATTTTAAAATACACTTTTGAAGAGACTACTTTACAGATGTCATGATCATAATAACAAACGGAAAATTATTGCTTGACAATTCATAAATGCATTGGCTTTAAAAAACTTTTATGTTAAAAATTAATTTCTGTGAAGCATTTTAGAGCGTTTATTAGAATAAAATAAAAGTTTAAAGTATCTATGGGGAATATAGGCTAACTCGTAGTTCAACTGCTAGAGTTGTGCTTACAATTCTGATAGAAAAAAATCTCACCAAATGGCATAACTAAGTTTTATAATTGGCACATTTTTAGTATTTCTTGAAAAATAAAGTTTGCTTTTTAGACAGTTTCCCAGGTCTCAGAAGAAGTAAAATGTTTTTGCATGTAGCATCTAAAAATAAATAATAAAACTTAAAATAATAGAATAATAATCGCCTGAAAATGTGATTGACAACTCATCATGAAAATTTACGAAATAATAAATATTTATCTCCTTGGAGAAGATATTAGAACAGAAATGTGCACCTTCTTAGGAATTAGGAATGGTTTACTTTTTAAAGAATTTCTGTTAAATGAACAAATAAATTTTTATCAATCTTATGGAAAAAATAAAAAGCAACAATAAAATAAAACACTTCAGTGTACATTCATTTGAATTGTGAATATTCTACGATTTTACAATTCGTTAAAAAATAAATATCCAAATTATCAATTTAAAAGCAGTAATATAACTTTCGCAATTTACTTCACAGAAGAAAAGTCCATTAAATATATTGTCTATAACTTCTATGACTAACAATGTTACCTTCTAACAACAAATCTTTTCTAAAACAGTTTATTATGTGCAAATGCTGGTGGCCTCAAGAGACCAATTGTTTTTCGGGGAATATCGGCTATATTTGATATTTCATATAACTCTATAAGATATAAACTCATGTCCTTAATAAATTGTGGGATATTTAAATTGTATTTAGCTGTTTTTACATCGTGTACATGAATACATTTCTAATAAAGACATTTGCATAAAATCACAGACTTTATTAAAAACGCATGTATAAAATATATATTTACATATATTGCTTTTGTGTATGTATTTTACCTACTCTTAAAATTTGTCCCATTAATTCAGGGACACTCTGTGTGTGTATGTGTGTGTGTGTGTGTGTGTGTGTGTGTGTGTGTGTGTGTGTGTGT
>JAPMOR010071729.1:356488-378260 GCA_026543865.1 Argiope aurantia
TGTGTGTGTGTGTGTGTGTGTGTGTGTGTGTGTGTGTGTGTGTGTGTCCGTGTGTCCTTTGAAAATGCCCTTTATATGCTGAGCTTGATATATAGTATATATATATATACTGGATATATATATATAGTAGATATATATAGTTAAAGTATAGTACTGGGCTGAATATTCAGTGTAGTTATGAAGTAATAAGAAACGCCGAACTTTCGCAAAACGATATGGCAACGTCTGAGAATAGCATTGTTCATGAAAATGCGTGCCCTGCGAAGTAAATATATTCTGACAGGCGAAATTCGATCTTGTTAAATTCTTTTTTGTAAACATATGTTGTAATTAAAGACTTTTTCATCCTACACTTGTCTCATAGTACGTCTAGAGTGATAAAGAGTTTAATCGCGTTTGAGATCCAACAGCAATTTTTTTAATAGCACTATTTCATAGTGCTTAAAATCTCAAGAATTAGGGAAATGTAAGTGTAAGAAATGAGTAAGAAATGTAAGTAAATAAATTACACTTGTATGCTACAATTATTTGTTATATTAGCATTCCATGAGTATATTCCATATGATAGTTTTCTTTGAAATATGCTTATAAGTACTTCAAATAAAAAAAGGAAATGCAATACCGTGTGATATTGTTCAACATTTAACGAATCCTAAACTTTAACAGTGCTGATTCGGACATAGAACTTGAAGAATATGTTCGACAGTCTTTGATTACGTCGATCAAGTTATTTAAATAAAAAAAATCAAAAGTAGAAAAAAAGATACTAAATTCACTCTAGGAAATATTCGAAAACAAAATTGTTAATGGAGATTTTTAAAAAAAATGAATAAATCCTTTTCTTTCGATTTCCTGACAGCATAAAAATAGTGATGTCCTTAAAATTCCAGAGCTTTTACTAAAGCTGCCGCGCCTCGAATGACGAAGACAGGCACAGATAAGTAAACCTGAGCTACAGTTCTTCCTTTAAAGATTTCGTGGATCTCACCGTTAACGGAGATTTTGAGACTTTACTCTCAATATTCTTTTCTTTAAAGATGAGTGTGTCGGGCCTTAAGTAAATTATGTTTAGGCAATCCATTATAAGATAATTAGAATAGGAAAAATGAACATTTTATGTTTGGAAAGTATTTTAATATACATTCACACAGCCTTGCAATATGCCCAGCACAATTTTCATTTTGAGCTATTGTTCTTTTCTTCTAAATAGATAATTGAAGTAACTCAAAAGGATGAAAATTATTTTTATTTCTATAAAGCATTTATATACAGAATGTTCTATTAATGGGCAAAAAAAACTCAGAACAGTTTTAGTAGGTATCAAAAATTTCAGAAATTGCATTGTTACATGAAGTCGTAAACCACTCTTAGAGAGTGAAATTCGTGAAAAACACATGCAAGTTATCAGTGCAGAAACCATTATCAATACACATAATAGGAAATGTATAAACCCAATGTCAGTGTGCCGTAAAAATCGCAGCAAATAGTTTAGTGCCAACGTATGAAAAGGAATTAATCCTCTATTATTAGTTCTTGGTGCCGCACATGCTGCTGAAACGCCTGAATTGAACAATTTACAACGTTTTACCATATTATCCAAGAAAAGTTGTTAACTGTACCGTATGCAGTGCAATGAAACATGTAGTTCATTCATGATGATACACCAGCATATTTTTCATCGAGTGCCATGGAGACGCTTTATCTTTTATTATTATTATAGCAAATTTCAAAAGACATAATTTGACAAATTGAAAAAGGGCTGGAAATAATCCTGTGAATATAATGCTATTAATTATGTCACTCATTGATTAAATGATGTGTCTCCTTAAATGTACAGCAAATCCTAGATGACTGACAAATTGAAAAAGGGCGGAAAACAATCCTGGGATTTTAATGCCATTAATTATGTCAGTCATTGATTAAATGATGTTTCCCCTTAAATATACAGCAAATATCATAAGACATAATTTGACAAATTATTGAAAAAGGGTTGGTAATAGTCCTGTGAATATAATGCTATTAATTATGTCAGTCATTGATTAAATGATGTGTCTCCTTAAATGTACAACAAATTTTAGATAACTGACAAATTGAAAAAGGGCGGAAAATAATCCTCGGATTTTAATATTATTAATTATGTCAATCATTGATTAAATGATGTTTCTCCTTAAATGTACAGTAAATTTCTGAAGACATAATTTGACAAATTGAAAAAGGGCGGGAAATAATCCTGTGAATATAGTGCTATTAATTATGTCAGTCATTGATTAAATGATGTTTCTCCTTAAATGTACAGCAAATTTTAGACTACATGATTTGGCAAATTGAAAAAGTGCGGGAAATAATCCTGTGAATATTATGAGTGCGTATTTCTATTTATTTCCGTAGTCATTTTATTAAAATTATTGAGATTAATCTTTCGTTGTCAAAAACCAATGAAGTAATTCTCAATTGTTGAAAGATAGAATCAATTGTATGAGAGAATGGCGGATGGTCAATAAGAATCCTTAGATCAAATATACAGTGCCCTGATCTCCGTTTAATATCCAATCATTTTTAATCTCAAAGGTATAATTAGGATACTTAAATATCATTGGTTCCTTCTAAAAACGCAATATAAGATATTTTATAAATGTTATGAAATTTAAACAAAGCATGAAATCTAAAGTAATTCGACCATTTTGCTGACATGAACCCGTAATATTCATTACTTCATTTTGCATTTTCTTGTGATACGAAATTGCTCATTATAAGCAAAAAACGGACCGCTTAGTTACTGCGAAGAAATGTTTCGATCATTTTTTATAAAATATTGTTGTTACAAATGTATAAATTTAAAGTTTATTTACATTACTATATTTCCTCCTTAATAGAATGAAAATAAAAGTGAAAATCATTCGGATTTCAGTAAAACATATAATATTACACTTTCGAAAAATCTTTATAATTATTTAAATACAATTTCAGCATTTTCTTTAGAAATGCATTTAATTTAAATGACAGATTTTATCAAAAAACTTAACGAAAATATTTTTTTAAATTGAAAAAAAACATTTCGTAAAACAGAAGAAAAAGTCTTTTAATCATAAACGGAATTTGAGAAAAATTTAGATTTAAGGGTTGCTTTACTATTTTTTTTTCTCTGTAAAAAACGCAAATGTAAAAGAAAATTTATTCTATTCCCCGTGCAATTTTTATTGCTAACGCTACAATAAACTAAATACTAACTAATTTTATTTCCTTTAAATTCTAAATTTCCTCAGTTTATACTTCTTCCACTGAAATAGGTTGACTCTATTTTCATCACTTTTCTTTTCAAGGAAAAAAAGGAAAGGTGTGCAATGTGGTTGGTGATTGAAAATCTTTTAAACTTTTCTAGAACAGGCCGTCAAGTATTTTTTTATCCTTCGAAGACACGAAAATAAAGAGAGAAAAAATCCTCAAGTAAAATATATATCAAACATGATTTAAATTTATTTTTATTTTAAAGCCCCTCCATAAAATTGAAGGAATATTTTTATATTCAAATATAATTATATGCCGGACCAACAGTAGCACATTTTCAACTGAAAAGTCGTTCAAATTTTATCTATTTCCTGGAGAAATTTATTATATTTTTTCCAAAATTCGACGTCTTATATTTTTAGTAAATTTATAGCTTTGACCTCTCGTTTCAAATGTTTTCATAAATATAAATTCAAGTTTGTTTAAAAATTCCATTAAATGATAACTTCTCAGCTGACATTTCAGTTACATATAAAAATATACCTGCATGCATCAGTATATATACATAGAGAGAGGAAAGTTGTAACAAGGATAAGATTGTAACACTCACATTAGGGAGTTTTTTAAAATTATTAATCAGAATTTTTATTAAACATGATTCTTATGCTGGCTTTAACACGCTAATATAGTTAATGTCCAGCGGAAACGGGATATAAAAGGTTATGACTTCCTCTGATTTAGCCATTAAATGAAAAGAGCATCTTCCGAAATTTTGATTTTAAATTAACTGATCTTCTCATAAATATTTTACTCTTTTATTATGGCTTATGTACACTTAAAAAAAAGCGACTATTTTTTTTTATTTTTTTTACCTAATCGCAATATTTTTTTTAATCTATCGAAATGTCAGAAATTATAAGATGAAACATGTTATAAATATTACAGTTTTTGAGATTTGTTTTGGTTTATGTATGATTCATGCAATTAAACTTTCTATTTTAATTATTAGCTTGTACTTCAAAGATCAGATCCCTTCCTGAGAATTCGTTTTAGGAAGAATCTTACAGATATTTCCCTAATACAATCATTTTTTTAACAAATCCCAACTCACCTACATAAAGGATCAATGGGAAAAGAATATAACGACAAATAGGAAATCGAAGAAGATTTAAAAAAAATGGCTTAACCCTTAACTGGGGAGGTGAAAATTTAGGACTTAACTGGAGAGGTGTAGTCTACGAGACCGCATTTTCTTTAGACTCAAATAAAATTTTCTAATGAAAGTATTAGTCTGAAAATCATCCAATATATCATACAGATATTTTTCTTGATATAAATATATATTTTAGAAATTTTTCGAAATATATTATCATTGAAAAAAGTAATTGCGTTTGAGTATACATGTTCTTCTCAAATTACATGTTACAACAAATAATATTTTTGAAAAAAAAAACGTATTACTTTTTAAATCATAATGATTTTTTAGAATACAAAGTTATATAGAAAAAAATATAATAAAAAATAAAAAAAAAATTATATGAAAAATAAAAAATAAAAACTGACTATGGGTAAAATTGGTCCCTTTTTTTTTCATCGGTGTCATTTCTACGCAGAAACTTATGAACATTCGTAGCATGGATTTCGAGGGCTTTTTAAACATATAGGTTAAGTACTAGCATAAAAAAATCTGCCTGAAAATTCTGTAAATATTTCTCCCGATATATTAACATATTTTAGAAAATTTTCAACATACAGCATCACTATAAAAACTAAATATATTTGAAAATGCATATAAGAATCAGTCAAATGTGAATCTTCATCGAAAAAAACATTTTTGGAATTATTCTCATCACTAAAATCACTTTCTGCTTCATTTAAATTCTTTGCTTCATAACTAGAATCGGTAGATTGGATGATATTTTGAGGATCAAGTTTTAGAACTATTTTCTAAAATGGAACATTAAAAGTGGAGTCCGGTTTCCCAGGCGTCATACAAAGAAATAGTTAAAAAAAAGCATCCGCTGAAAACGATTGAAAACGTGCACATACAGTTAAGGTCACGAAACAAGAAGTTACAGGGTCAATCCATTCGATTGAGCTAAAAATAGAATAGGGGTGACCGAAAGTCCATTCTTAGCGGTGTCTCAGAAAGTCCATTCTTAGCGGTCTGAGACACCGCACCACCTCAGTTAAGAAAAAAATCCTAAAGAGAAAGTAATTAAAAAGGGGCTAAAAAAAGTATTATGAACTAATAAAGTGATTCTAAAAAAGAAGAAGGAAGAATTTTGTTCTAGCTTGCGGAAATACGTATAGCAGTTCTAATGATATATTATCCTATAGTAGATTACATTAACAACACGTTACGAAGCAAAAAAATGATTACAGGGACAGACAATGTTCATGTTGAATTTATTCATTTGATATATATATATATATATATACATTTTTTCTCTAATTTAATAATTTACTAAGAATTTTAACACATTTCCACCTGATGGCGTAGTGACAGATTTTTTAGTTTAATGCAAAATAATCAGTAGCTCTTGGCCCCTTTTTCACTTTCAATAATTCATCAAGTAACCTAACATTGATAGAGTTTGATCAATGAAGATGTCGCTTTACACGTATGTATTGTCGAAGTTTAAATGGTTGATTAGGTTAAGTATCAAAGTTTTCACATTATCATAAATCGAGACTGCGAACTGCATCGATAAATAGATGCAACTTAGTTTGAAAACGAGATATACATCAATAAACCAACATTCTTCATTCTATACTTTATTTAAATTGCTTTTTGATTTTCATTCAATTATCATATCAATCATATTTTTAGAATGAAAAAAACATTGTATTCCTATTCATCAGAATATAATATTATCCGAATATCGGCATTATATTCAATAAGCCTTTTTTTTAATTTTATATCAAAACATTGATAATTAAAAAACTAATTTTAGAAATTATTATACCAATATATCCTCTGTACTTAGTTTATTATGGATAATTCAACTAAAGTATCATGTTTTAAGAGATTCTAATATCATTTGTAAACAATAAGCATCTGTATGTACAGTGTGATCAAGAAATAACAACAGGTGTTCGGAGCCCTGTAGTGTGTTATGTCCTGGTCAACATATACATTAAAGAATGCGGTTTCAATTTATCAATAACAAAAAATTAGTACTAAAAAAATGCCGATAAGGGAAATTCTGGCGCTGTGATCGAAATCTTTATTATGTAATTTGTTTATACGGTTACTTTGTGACATGACATAGAAGATAAAAGTAACGGTTGTTGGAATTCCAGTCATTCAGTCAGAATTCAACAGTAGATGGTGTTGTCACTACGTGAGGGTGCCTTGTTAGTCAAGCTGTTTTATCAGCACGATGAAAATGCCAGTGCTGCTCTTCGACGATATTCATACCGGCGGTTAAAACAGTTACTTAGAGGATAGATGACAATAAGTATCTTATGAAGAGTGGTTGAAAGATTTGAAACAACTATAATTATTGGTATGCAACCTGGCCGAGGACGATTTCTGGTTGTGGTGCTACTTGAAAGCTTGAAAAGCGCTGTGTATCAAAGACATGCTCTTGACATTCATACTTTTAAAGAACAAATAACGTTACATATCAGACGATATGCTGCGAGCCATCGTCGAAAGCTTCATGTACCGCATGCAGTTAATTTTTGAAACATCAGGCTGGTGGTCACTTTGAACCAAATTTGCAAGTTGCCAAAATAAACGTTTTTCATTAGTATTTGGTGTGTTGTTATTTACTGCTTCCATTGGCAATTATGAAAATGAACAGGCCGATTGGCTTACAAAGGCTGCCACTAACCGCAAAATTGAGATTGTCGTTAATATTCCTAAATCCTTTTGCAAGAATATTACGAGAGAAAAAAATGGGTGGAATCTTGGAATTAAGAATACCTCATTTCAAATAAAGGGAGCTTAACAAAGAAATTTTTTCCATCCATTAACAAGAAACTGCCATGCCATGATTTTTATACTAATTACAAAATAACCCAATTTCTCACTGCTCATAGTAATTTTAACAGTTATTTGTACAAATTTAATTTGTCTCCGTTATCTTCCTGCTATTGTAATATTGGTGGAGTGGAAAATGTTGAACATGTGCTCCTTCTATGTTCCAAGTTTGTCAAAGAAAGACAGATCCTAAGATTGGCTCTCAAGAACATTAATATAAATTGGCCTCCAGATTTTCAACAACTTATTTCCACCAGAAGTGCTTTTGAAAATTTCTGTAAATTTATTGTTGACATATGAGTCCTTCATGATTGTTAAATTGTCTTCTTTTTCTTTTTGTAATGTGTTGCATACTTACTTCTGTAAGGCCCTTGTGATACTTTCTGGTGCACAGGGGTTCATAAATGTTTCAATTAAAAAAATTTAAAAATATGTATTTCTTTTTCACACATTATGCGATTGCTGCTCCAGGATTTTCCTTATCGGCATTTTTTGGAATTTTTTTCTTGACAAATCAAAACCGCATACTTTATTGAGTATGGGGTTCAAATTTTGTTATATTTCGTCCAGTACATAATACGCTACAGGACTCCGAATACCTCCTGTTATTTCTTTATCACCCTGTGTATTTTATGTAGCGAAATAATGTTTAAGTGACTTTAACATTAAATGGTTGAAATCTCTAAGACTCATACATAAGAAAAAATAATATTTCATGCATGATTTTAAAATATTCTTTTCATTTGAAATCTTGTAAACCTCAAACAATAACAAAATCTAAAAACCGCCAGTTGACTTTATTTATCGGTGTCTGTTTCTGTCATTCTGGACATCACTACAACTTCTGTGAAAATTCGGGATTTTCTATTCATCGCTATTTTTTTGCAGTCAAGAAATCGAAATCGAAAATGTTTGTTTCGTTTGATCTCCAGTGGCACTTCTATCTTCGGATACTTCTTAAGGTCTCATCGTTTCCATGTTTCCTGCCTTTATTAAGATATCTTTCTTGGTGTATGCCAAGCTATTACATTCAAGTTCTGTCACAAAATCCTTTTATTGAAATGGAATTATTATCAATTTATACTTGATGAAGGACTTTTCTGACATTTTTTCTTTGTTATTAGATTTCTATATTTGTAAATTTTATTTATAGAAATATTTTAGTTCAAAAATTAAAAAATAGTTTTTTCACAGTGTATTTATAAATAAAGGAATGCAGATATTTTATTTCGTTTTTGTGCTCCATATAAGGAAATATTAAATTTAGTAAAAATCATTATATTTCAAAACATTTTTGAATACCACCAAATATTTTCTTTAAATAATTATGCTTGAACATTGGTAATGAAATATTAAAGGGTAAAGGTGTTGAATTTGTACTGTCATATATGTTTAGCTTCTATCGTAACCTATAATATCTTAAAATAGTAGCTTATATTAAAAATGTGAATATACAAGAAATACAAAATTTCAAAATATACAAAATAACCAAACACCACTTACGTTAAAATGAAGTACACTATGCAACAATCTTTTAAAAATATATTTAGTGCTATAAGTATACTAAATTAAAAACATATAAAACATATTATTCAAAGGCTCGTGATACCATGAAAGTAGGTGAATTGTTAACGCTATGAGATATTAAATAGAATATCACGAATGTTATATAAATATGTAAATTAAATAGCATATATATATATATATATATAAGTGTGTGTGTGTGTGTGTGTGTGTGTGTGTGTGTGTGTGTGTGTGTGTGTGTAAGCATTATTTTATGTGAAGCAGAATGCAGTTTGAAGAGAGTGAAGAGACTTGCTATTTCGTGACGTCGTTTTATTTCATTTTTAAGAAGCAGGCATATGTATAAGCGATGAGCACATAGAACGACACAGAAAAAGAATGAGGAAAAAGCTCATAGGCATTTTATCCCTGGTCTTATATAACCTATGATTTTGATAGGGAAAACCTTTCTTCATAGTGCTAATATATTACGAGATTTCGATAGGGATTTTCGTTACACTCGCGGAGAAGGCAGGGGAAACAAAGGGAGATTTTAAAAAAGAATTTGCCTCATCAGCGGTATTTTACCTCTTCACGCGGAGTGTGGGAAAGTTAGACTTTTAGCTGATTCTGCAATTTAACAAAGCTTCTCTTGAATTAATTAAGTAGAGACAGTGGAATTGGATCACGAAATAAGAGAATATTTTAGAATAAAGTTACTATGGCCTAAATTAAGATAAAATCTTGAAAATTAATTAAATTGAAATTAGATTTGAAATATCATTATATATATATATATATATATATGACAAAAGTGACACCAAAAATACCCGATTTATCTGTATCTCTACGTGCTAAAATGATAAGCGTGTCTTCTTTTTAACCGTTTTCAGTTACATAAAAATAAATCACTCAGTAAAATATATCTCATTTTCTTTTATATTGAATAGAGATTCTACAGTATTTGAAGTACATTTTTTTTAATAATTTTTATGGTTTCTTATGATATTGTGGATTTTGAGAAATGTTTACTTTTCAAACCGTTTTCTTTAGTTATTATAGGTTAACAAGTAAACATCTTAAAACTATATAACATTGTTAACATTTAAATAAGTATAAATTGTAATTATATCTTCGTTGAATTGATTTTTCATGCTAATTTTGAATGAATTAAATAGTATATGACTAGAGTTTACTTCTACATTTTATTCTGTTGTAGAAAAATTAATTTCTGATACACTGTTATATTTTCTTTGAAATTGATTAAGAGGCTTAATTGCAGTGTTTGATATATACAGGGTGGTTCTAATTAAACTTCCCCTACATACAGCGTCCTACAACACAAACGGGTGAACGAATTGCAACGAAATTTGGTATATAGGCTATAGACGAGATGCCCTCATAGGATTTTGAGAACACTTTTTTGGTTCCAAAATGTCCAACAGAGGACACCTTTTCCAGAAAAAACGTTAAATTTAACATAATAAATGTCTAAAACGGAATGCAGAAGCAATATTAGCAATCCAAAGCAAGAATTATGAGTAATAAAATGTAAAACTGAGAAAATCTGTCAATTCTAGGAAAAAAAATGTCGAGATTTGCATGCTTGCGAAGAAGAGGAAGCTTATTAACAGGTTAGAATAAGAAACATTTGCTATCATTGTCATGTTTTATATCGATGTTTCCGGCTGTAATGATGACGGTATCATGCGACAGAGTTACGACATTGATCGACTTAAAGAATTCCATAGCGTTGCATGTGAGAAGCATCACAACTGACCAGTTACGGTCTGCTGTTGAACATATTATCCATCGACCTGAAATTTTGCAGGTGAATGATAGTGGTCACATGGAGCACCTTTCCCTACATCATCCTAGACGTGATTAACAACTGTTCTTGCGCAATTTTGTCCTAATCTGTTCTTATTTCTGCAAACTGAACTGTTTTTCTCAAACAGTTTATGGTTATACTTTCCATGCCTTTACTAAATATGGTTCGATGAGAAGGTGATCAGAAACTAGTCAATGAATGTTAATATTGTTTCTGTATTCCGTTTTGGTCGTTTATTGTGTTAAAATTAATGTTTCACCGGAAAAAGTGCCGTCTGGTAAACATTTTGGAACTAATTTTTTTTTCCAATATTCCCTGAGCGCATCTCGTGCATAGTCTATGTACCAAATTCTCTTGCAATCCCCTCACTCGTTTGCGTTGTAGGATGCTGTTTATAAGGGAAGTTTAATTATAACCACTCTGTATATTTTACTTATATAGTCATTTATAAACTTCGATCTATATTATCACTGTTGTTGTTGTGGATTATCTTCAAAAGATGTGACATATGCCAAATCAGCTCCAGTCTGTTGTTGACCACCAAGAAAAATCTGTAATAATAAGGGGATGGGATGTTAAGTCTCCCTTAGAAAGTCCGATGCAACCCAGAATGTGATCTGGTAAAGCTGTATAGTCATAGCATTTTATTACAAGTGGGATGGATTTTTTTACCACTTTCAAAGGAAAGGCACTTAAGGTGGCCACCTTTTAGTCTAGCCAGACCAGTCTAAGAACCACGGTTACATTTACCGTGGAGTACCGGGGAGGTTCCCGTGTACCATTGGTGCTCAGGTGGAATACGCCATATTAAATTGAGTTTAGATCTTTCATTTGAGTATAGTTCTTGATAAGTAAGAGAAGAGTCAGTGGCCACTTCATTCTCATTACAACTTTGAACAACCAATCAGCGACCTCATTACCACTAACGTTTACATGTGATGGGATCCATTGGAGGTGGACGTCGTGATTCTGAGAATTCTTCCTCAGTTGGAGCAGAATAGATGCGCTGGCTTCATTGTTTGCAGAATATATATTCTGCTCGACGGACGATGCAGCATCAATTTCTGTAGTCAATAAAACCATAAGGAGGAGGACGTGAGCAGCTTCTATTGGTCAAAAAGACTGGAGTATCCTGAACAATGTCCAAGGATGAAAGTCTGTCTTTGCTTTTTTCTTTGTCTGCAGGCCTTAGCTGAGCATAATGGAACAGCCTTCACGCCTTGGATGACCCTACCAGAATATTACTCTCCCGACGTACTTCGCCTCTTCAGCCAACGTGGTAAACCCCCTCGCAGGCTAAAAGCACACTTTGAAGCGACCCACAGGACTTGAGGGGAATATTATCACTTCTTATATATAGTCACTTTCAAACTTCGAAAGAAAATATTAAAAAGGAAAACAATATTTCGAGCTTAATTTTTCTAAATTCTGACAATTTTAACTTTAATTACTTTCCCATGAAATATTTTGAAATGTATCTGAATCCGTTTCTTACAACCAACGATTCGATTTCTATTAATACGAATTCCGATTATGCTCAGGGAATGAAATATAATAAGAACATACCTATTTGAAGAAAAAAGATTGAAAATGCAATGTGTGCAAGAGAATAATATTATTTTTCTCTTGCACATATATTTCTTGAGAAAAAAATATGCCATAATGATAACTCTTGTGCTTACTTGTCAGAAATTTTGGTATAATGTATCGTATAAGAAAACTAATTCTCGATCTTCTTATGGAATTAAAATTTGCATTTCTTAGAAAATATTACATTGAAGCTTGGTAAAGAAGAGATACTTTTATCGGGATTTATGCAAGTATATAGCGTATAGGGATTTTATTTGCTTCAACTGCATTCTATATCACAAAATGATGGTTTAAAAAACGAATTTCATTTGTCAAGTTTTTAAAATCTTATTTATTTAGATTCAATAATATTTCAGGATATAATATATTTAATACATATTATAAAGGTTTCTTTTATGGGAAAAGAATTTCGAACAGGGTTTCTTTTCGAATATATGAAATATTACTCTCAAACTGAAAATTGGATATTTTTGGAAGTGAAATTTTAGAAGCATTTTAAATTGGTTCATGTAGGCTTTTAGAAAAGAAATTAAGATTGAGGTGTCAAAACAAAATAATTTTATTAGACATATTATTGAATCGAAGGATTAAGTATGTTAGAAAATAAGATAAACGAGGAATCTGCTTTTAACATAGCAAAGAAAAATTGTTTCCGATGTATTTAAAATATTTGATAACAAGAATTTATTCACATTTCATTGTAGTTTCTTAGATAAAAAAAATATAATTCTTCAACTCTTTTTAAAGAATGAAATTTATAAAATAAAGTTAAAATTTTAGCTTAAATTATATATTCTTTTGGCTTTAAATAAATTGTATTTTTTAGATTTTTTAGATTAATGGCTTTGATTAAATATAGAAAAAAAATAAGAAGATATGAATGCATTGAAATATTTTTTTAAAAATTATATTAAACAAATTTAATTAAAGCCGATAAGATTTAAAGATTCAATTAAATGAAACATTTCTTTTTGCCTGATTTTAGGATTTCGATTTAAAATAGAAATCACATGGTATAAAATAAACTACAATTTTCAATTAATATTCATTTACTATATTTATCATTTTAATTTTCGAAAATTAAAGCTTGATATTTATTTCATAATACTTAACACACAAAAAAATTTAAAAACTGGCTTTAATTCCAATACTAATTTGAAAATATTAGATTTTTAAAGGAAATATTAAAAATTGTAAAATTTACAATCATTAAGATGAAGAACTTTACCCCTTAACTTTCATATACACTTATTAAACTTATTGATACTTATAACACCAGAAACAGTTTCGAAGGGTTTTCAAAAATATAGGATATTATCATAAGAAGCCAAGGATTGTTATTTGTTTAGCTTTTGTGATTTTTAAAATATCAATAAAAGGGAACACTACCACAAATTTTTAATCATATGTTCTGTGGTAGACATAAAGTCATCCTTTCTTTAATCCCATTATCATTTGAAATGAAATGAAGAGCAATTCTGCAATTCGTGGGTGGCACATACTAGAAATATTGAAAATAAGTATACAGTTATATTGTTATAATTATTGTTATAACAGTATATGTTTATAACAATTATGAAATACAGATTCATAATTCTGAAAAACTGTATAAAAGGGAAGGGAAAATTTTAAGAAATTTAGTTATCTGTTAAATCTAAGATTTTTACATAATAAAGCTGCTATTAATTACAACTAACAGCATTTTATATTAAACTATTGCTATTGCGTTATATTAAATAATTGCTGTTGCTTTTTTTTTTCAAAACATTTTTATATATGAAATACTGAGTAGTGTGAGTGTGTGTATTCTACTGCAATATTGCTTAAACGTGTGATTTTCTAGAGTTATTGCAGTGAATAATAGAAATGAAAGTTTAATGAATGAATTTTCATTTTCAATAATTTTAATATTAGTTAAATGCTATTGAACTTACTCTTTAAAACTTGTAATATTACTCGATTAATTTAGAAGAAGATTAAGTTAAAACATTTGCTTTGAAATCACCCTGACCATCAAATACATTTTTAATCCTTATTTGTTAGTACAAAGATGCCACATTTTCATATCCAAACAAATAAAAAGTGAGAAGAAATTTGGTCTAATTTAATTTTCGAAGTTCGCAGTAAAATCTCTATCTGTGAACACATTTGTAAGCAAAATCCGTTGAATGTATTCTTGAAATTTATATATTTTAATAGAATTTTAGATCGCATGCAAATTTAAAAATATCAATTTTTATCTAGGAAATTAATAATAGATTTGACTCTTTGCACAGATGAAGCAAAGTATGAAAATTTTCAGATAATTTCATCTGAACATAAAATATTCTGTCACTTCGAGTTTCGGAATGTATTGAATTCGTGTATCTAAAACCAAAATATATTGAATTCGAGTATCTAAAACGGAAATATATTGAATTCGAGTATCTAAAACGGAAATATATTGAAATAGTGTCTATTATATGTTGAAATTTAGGCATGGTTCTGTTGTTTTTCATTTCTTCTTTTTCCTGCAGTGATTCCAAAGGGAAAATGTGACACCTTCCTCCAGAAATGTCTGAATGATTTTGACTCGCCACATCTTACCGCCTTCTTCTCTTTCTAAAGAAAGAAAAACAGAGAGGGGAAACCATTCGATTTTAGTGGAACAAATAGAAGTTAAAGAAATTCTGAAGGGAAAAATGTGGATTTTCTTTAAAAATTTTCTGTGGTCTAGAAACAAAAAGTTAAGTTAGATAAAAGGTTTCTTTTTTAAATTATTTCTTTCAAGGGTAAAAGAATGATAAAATAAGTCTCATTGTTAAAACCTAAATTTTATTTTAATTCACTGTCTATGCCTTGAAAAATATTTTTATTTTCATTTCCAAATTTAGAAATATTTCATTTAGGTAACCATTAGAATTCATTTTTTTGATAAAGCTATGCAATTAAATGAAACTCTTTTTAAAAGATAATCCTCTAATAAATATTTAATTCATTACAATAGTTTTCTTCAATTTAATGAAGAATATTATCAATTTTTATCATGAAATTCGAATGACTCATTTTTATTTTTTTCATTTAAGTACGGAAATTCAATAAAAATATACTTTAAGCAACAAATGCAAAAACGCTATACAATATTAAAATAATTAGTTCTATTAAGTACTTTTCAAATAAAATTTTGTACAAAAATATTTAATGAATGATAATAATTTTTCATAAATGAAATGAAAATCAATAATTTTTTGATGAAATATGAACGACATTTTGTTAATTTGTAAATTTATACTGCCCTTAATTTGCTGTATATTCGATGTAAATATTTGGCTTATATATTCGGTTTGTCATTTTAATTGTCTTCCAGTTACACAAGGAGAAGGAAATTTATAAATAAGAAAAACTTTAAACAGAAGTTGAAATGAAAAATATTTTTTTAATTAGTAATTTTTTATTATAAAAAAAAGAATAATGTTTTTTTTTTTTTCTGAAAAAAAGCAAGAGGCAAAATATCGTAATTGTTCATAGTATTTTTTGGATGAGTCTCTGTGAAATTATTAAATATTTTATAGTAAGAATTTTGATTTCAATTTTTATTTTTTATTTTCTTACGAATCAAATTTATTTATGCAATTTGGCTGTACTTATCGTACTGTTAAAAAATAAATTTTATTTGTAAAGAGATAATAGCACATAATGTAGGTATGTATAAATTTATTTATCTACCATTCTTCCTTAAATAATTAATAATCTCAAAGCTTGATTTGATTCTGTTTCCATCAGTTTTTAATATAATTGTTTTAACAAAGTTTGAGTTGAAATAAATTGATATAATAGTATCATTCTATAGTTTTATTCTTTCGCATTTCCTCTCCTTTGTTATTTAAATATTCCTCGAAACACATCACATAACTATGTAATGTCATATATTTAATGGTAATCGAAGTTGAACGACATTTAGTAAATTTTGCAACAAGTAATTGCATCAATTTAAACAACGATATTATTTTATATGTCAGTAATATTTTCGAAAACAATTTATTTTAAAAAGTGATGCAGAGTTGCCCCTTTCCAAACCTTCATATGCTCTGAAAATCCTTGAAATTTTCAATAGATTTTCACATTGACGTGAAGTTATTTTAGGTAATCAGCAAATAACGTTAGTATATAATGTGGTGATATTCATACTTGATTCGTCTTTTAATACTACATATTGAGATTTCAAATAGCTGAAACATTAATTTCTCCATTATTTTTGACAATATACATGAATATACATGAGTGTTTAGATCACGGGTTTTACATTTCCTTCAATAAAGATCATTCTTCTGTGTGAGGCAGGGGCACAAGAAACTTTAAAGTCATCATAAAGTGGTGTGAAAGATACAGATTGTTATCAAATATTTCTCTCACCTCCTACTCGAAATTAAAAATGACAATACTCCTCTTTAACTGACTTAGTGCAGATTTGAACTGCATTAGTTATGAGAAAATTATTTCACGTTTTGAATCGTCTAAAAAAATTCTTGTCAATTCATACATGGTTAGGTTTTCTTTCTTTTTTTATTTTGGTAAGTCATTTGTATATTGTCTATTTGTCTAGTTGAATCAATATATCTATAGCAATAAACAATTGTATATATTATAGAAATGAGAATGCAGAAATAAAGTTTTGAGATATTTAAGAATTTGGACCTCATCTTTTATGACTAGTGAGGTATAATTTTACCGACAGAGAATGGAAATATATGTCATTACATTTATTTTAATATTTAAATACATTTAAAAGGTTTTGTATTTCTATATATGTATATATAATAATGAAAGGAACTGATTTCTTTTTCAATGGCTTCAATATTCTGTTTTGAAAATAAAAAGAAATTCCAAAATTAAAATTTTTAAAACCGCAACATTGTCTGAATATTTATTATACGAACTTTCATATGCGCATCATTCATTTCCCCATAATCCCTTTTCTTATAATGAATAGTTTAACAAAATTCCTTTTAAAATCCATCACACTCATCCTTAAAGCAAAGAATATTGAGAGTGTGGCCTCAAAATCTCCGCTACCGGTGAAATCCACGAAATCCCTAAAGAATAACAAAAAGGCAAAACCTTCGCTTGACTTTATTTATCTGTGCCTGCCTCTGTCATGCAGGCACCGTAGCTTTAGTGAAAGCTAGAAGAATTTTAAGAGCATCGCCATTTCTATTCTGTCAGGAAATCTAACAAGAAGAAGTTTGTCATCCTTGATCTCCACTGACACTTCTATGTTTAGAGAATTCTATCATCTTTCAGTGTCCTGGAATGCTGCCTTCTTTTTTTTTTATTTTGAAATAAATTGGAAGAATTGATCAGAGCCTGTTGAGTTTATTTCTCAAATTCTGTCTAAGAAGCAGCATTTTGAAATTTTTGGCTTTATCATATATGTTGAATGATTTCACAGGACATTTATAATTTTGTTGTCCTTTCATATATGTGTATAAAAATTTAAATTTCATGAAAAATCCCTTTTTTTCATGAAATAGTAATTGGTGGGATGCTAATATAACCATTATTAATTATTTTATTGCCCGATCCATTTCTTTTGTTTTCAAATCCAGCTTAATTATGTTATTAAACTGAACATAAGGTGTTATCCATTTATGTATAAAAAGTATTTTAATGTTCATTATAATTTTCTAATTAATTATCCTTATTTATTTTGATTATTAATATATTAAGCTATATAAGCTATACTAATTTATATATTAAGCTATGTGTTTTCTTCTTAATCTTGTAATTACATTAATTTTTCTTCTTAATCCTTTTCCCCCTTAATCTTATAATGGGTTTGGAAGATTAGATACATATTCCTTATTGGCAAAGTAAGTAGTATTGTTGATAAACATTTTAAAAAGGAAAATTTAAAAATATTTTTACTACCTCTGAAATTCTTAAAATTAAATTAATAACAAACAGTTAGTGTAAATTAATTAACGAATTGTGTGGGTGCGTCTGCATTTTGAACATGTATTCTCAATGTGTTCCTTTTTAGTATAAAGGAGATCAAAAATTAGTATTGTTATACTAATCAAAAATCGTTTATTGCTTTTATTCATTAATCCTTTCTAATTTTTTAATGATATTTTTACTTATTTTTATTTATTTATTTATTTATTTCATTTTTTAGAATTATTTTGGACTGTAAAGAAAATTATTTTTATAATAATTAAATTAAATGTAATAAAAATAAATAGGATGTGTCAGAGACAAACAGATGTACTCTAAAAATTTGTGCCTCAACCTTTGCAGAAATCACACACCTATGGTGTGTGTCATGTGACTAGTCAGTCAAAATGGCGGCGTCTGCAATGGAGAAGTCCTTTTGTGTTCTTCAATTTTTCAAAACGGAATCCGCAAATGTTGTGCAATGGCATTTGCGATCTCAATTCGGGAAAGAAGTTCCAATTAGAAAATTTAACTATATATAGCATGAACAATTTATAACTATGGGCTGTTTGTGCAAAGAGCTCAGTCCTGGACGACTGTCTGCATTACAAAAAGTGGTCATTCAACGACCCCGGAAAAATCAACTCAGAAGGTGAGTCGAGAAGTGCATATTTCTGAGCCCACCGTCTGGAGAATTTTGGGAAAGAAACTGAAAACGATTCCTTACTAAGTTCCTTACTTGTTGCAAAATTTGAACGATTTTGAGAAACAAAAGCGCTTTGAATGTTGTGCCGATATGCAACTTCGATTTGAAAATAATTATTTTACCGATCACTTAGTTTCCATTGGTGAAGTAACATTTCATGTCAGTGGGAGTGTACAAAAGCGCAGTACCTTTTGGGGTAAGAGAAAATCAAAAATTGACAGTGCAACACATGAGAGATTGCCCTAAGGTTAATTTTTTTATTTTTATTTATTTATTTATTTATTTTTCGGTGTGCAGAAAGAAAGTGCACGGCTTCTACTAAGGGGTCAAACATAGAACATTTGCGACTGTCTCTAAAAAAACTTTAAATAACCCCCATACAATTCTTTTACAGGTGACATACAATATCTTACATTGTTCTTCCTTTAAAGTACATTGAAACTGTATACTTCTTTATTAATCACCCTGTATTTAGTTATTAAAAATAGAAATATCTTTTGAATAATTTTAAATATTTATATAAGAATTCGCAAATTCCCTTAATACTTTACTTTGGATTTGAAAAAACAAATATTCCAATAAAACCACATTCTATTAACTATACTTTCAATTAAAGTACATAATCTTGATTTTCAATAAATGAATGATTTTACCGTATCGATAGTTGCAACCATAGAATTATGAAAATACCAATTTTACTGCCACTTATAAAACAAAATAATTCCGTTTCGAAATTAAGCTACTTGATATAAAGAAATCAGATTTTCGGAGACTACCAAATATATTCCACCAAACCACAATTTATCTCTTTAATTATTTCTGTGACATAAATAAAGTCAGTGGAATAGAAACCGTTCTTAAAATAAAGAATCTCTGGAAGAATTTTCCTAGAATTGAGAATTAAATTCCGGAGGTAGATTTCTGAATTTTCTTTGCATATGTTTATGGAAGGCAATTAATTGCGTGTGAATTTCCTTTGTGAATTACACCACAGAGCTTAAGGGAATAAAGTAAACTGTGCATTTAGGAATTTATATATAAGTGAAAAGGATTTTTTTTTATTTTTAAATGCATTAGTTGTTTAAAAGAAGACCTAATTAAATCGGTTATTTATTTGATAAAAGTGCAAAGTATTTAATTATTCCAAAGCGAGAATAATATCAAATAAATTGAGCAATAAATATTGAAATTTCTTATTGTCTCGAATAAAAAATATGATTACATTTATGTAATATAAATTGAACTTGAAATGAAATTTTTGTGTAATACTCTATAAAATACATTACTACACATTTTCCTTAAAGTATAATTTTTAAAATTGTAGATTTTTCTTACTATATATCTATTATTTTAAATTTATTATATAAATGCCTTCTATAATATATTGCTCCCTTTTTTATTAAATTCTATTTTACATGAGATTCTTTCCGCTTGTACAAATGTCATTTTGAAATGAATACTTCTTTACTTCCTGATTTTCTCAGTTAGGAAATTTTGTACACTTGAAAGCTCTAGATGCGAAGACACTAATTTAGTATTTTTGTATCTAACTATTCAGACTAACTATTCAATCAATTCCAAGTTAGTGGTAATAACCGGTAATACCTTTTTAATATTATACATACTGACGACTCAATATAGCTGCAAACAAACTATGACACTATCCTTGAAAAATTGTAGAACAAATTTCTCCTGACTTCTTAAACTTTCGAGCAGCTGCACTTTTTGTCTTTTCTTTTTTCCAATTCATTTCAAAAGCAAATAATTCATATTTATATGTATATTTTCTGATACTCAAAATATTTTAAAAAATTTTGTAATATGGTGAAAAACACAAATCTTTTATTTACTTTTTTAATTTTATTAAAATTAATTATTTCGTTTAAATTTTTTTTTATCCTGAGAGTTTCAATATCATAATAATTAGAGAATTATTATGAATTGGGTGAATTAAAATATATCAGATAAATATTTCAAGAAATTGTATTATTTACTTCTTAAAAATATGAATATCTTTACATGTTTATCAGTATTTGTATTTAACCGCTTTTAAACTTTCTAAGTAATTTCTTCAAAAAAATTCTATTAAAGAGAGCTAAAAACTTAAAGGCGAATAATGTATTAAACAAATGTTTTCGAAATGTTCTAAACGAAGAAAAAAAGAAAGTCTAGATTTTTCTTCAAATCAAACACCTTATATTTCATAAAATTTAGAAACTTTTCACATTTTTGTAAATAAGTTCCAAGCTTAGTTTTATATTTTAAAATGTGGCACAGTATCTTGAATAATTGATATATCTCCCTCTACTTTATGAAAATAACGGTTGCTTTCTATTTTCAACTTAAGTGCGAAATACAAGTTTTTTTTTTTTTTTTATGAATGTTCAATATTTAATGTCTCATCTATAACATCTCTATGACAAAAAAGAGTTTGCATAGATGGTAATTTACTGATATTTAAATAGTGGCAAATATCATGAATATGTTATAGCATTTTTTTCTAAAAGTGATTTTAAATTTCAAAAGTTGCAACTCTAATCCAAAACCAGATTATCGACAATTCATAAAAACTTGGTTTTGGTAAATTATTTTTAATTAATTTCCATAGCTTTGCAAAATCTGTGATTTAATCTGCGAAATTACTAATGTATCCGAAATTGCTAATGAAAAAAAACTTTTTAAATCTTTAAATTAAGACTCCTTAAAGCATGTTATTGCAAAGGTTAAAACTCTTGATTTCGGCGAAAATAAAATATTTTTTTTCACACGAAAAAAAATAGTGAATTGCTTTATAAATGAAATTTTCCTTACCAGGTGGCATCACCAGTTAGTGATTAGAGGTGGTCTCACAAGAAAAAAAACTTACTGTTTTCCATTTGAGTATTCGATGTAGTCACATGTAAAGGTGAATAATGTAATGCTGATCGAATGGCATCCATAATTCTTTATAAATTAAATCTTCCTTACCAGGTGGCATCACGAGTTTGTGATTACAGGTGGTCTCACAAGAAAA